>LBNU01003162.1:174066-186048 GCA_014162995.1 Artemisia annua
TATATATATTCTAGTTAATTATAATATCAATAAAGCGGATATAGATTCGGGTAAGCGGATACGGGTACGGGTAATCGGGTGGGTATTACCCGAACCCGTACCCAAACCCGTACCCGGCTAAAAAATTATATCAATACCCAAACCCGCATCCAAACCCGCCAACCCGCCCCCAAACCCGACCCAACCGGTTCGGGTTTCGGTTTTCCCCATCGGTTTCGGGTGCTTTTGCCATCCCTAGGCATGGGGCATGGGCCGGTGCAACTTTGTGAGTTTGACTTTTTCTTTTTATTTAGTCTTTAGCAAAATATGCGATTATTCCATAAAAAAAGAACGATTATAAATTAGCTAGGAATTTAAAAACAAGCAAATTCATATACAAAGTTTATATAACTTTTACTAAAAAATCAAAATACCAAAAGACAATGTATACAAATATAATTTGTTTTATCCAAATGCCTATCTGTTGTGTTAAACAAACATGTACTTGGGCATGTTTGGTTGGGGGAAATGAGATCAAAGAATTGAAAATGAATTAATTTCTTTTGTTTGGTAGTCTAAGAAATAAAAGGGTAGAGATTTGCAATTCCTAAAGACTTAAACTTACATACAAAATCAAGGAATTCATTTCCTTTACATATTGAGTGGAAACCAATTCTTAGAGGATAATAATAATAATAATAATAATAATAAAAAATAAAAATAATAAATATTAAAAATAAATAATAAATAATAAAATAATAATAATAGTAATAAAATAATAATAATAATAATAATAATAATAATAATAATAATAATAATAATAATAAATAAAAATAATAAATAATAATAATAAATAATAAATAATAAAGGAATACGTGCCTACAAAATTACATAGATATAAAATAATATTTAAGTTCTATGATTCCTCTAAAGCCACTAGTCTATGTCGGGTTGAGTTTTGGAAGTCATACTCTTGTGTTATACTAAAGGCATGCTTGGCAGGGAATATAATGAAAAAAGTTGGTTGATAGAATATAATGCAATGAACCATTACCCAATAGTAGGTAATAGACAATTACATAATAAATTGGGGATTCGGGGGGAATGTTTTTTATTGCCTTTCCTTTTCCCCACCATTATCATTACCTTTTCATTTCCCTTTTCCGAGTTGAGAAATGATACATAGGCTTAAAAATACACCTAAAAGTGGACCTAAACACATGTGGCATGATCCTGATGGGTTGTTAAATAAGTGGGTCCCTGTCTGCAGCCATCAGGATCATGCCACATGTTTTTAGGTCCACAATTAGGTCTATTTTTAGGTCCATGTATCATTTCTCTTCCGAGTTTGAACCAAACACACCTAAAAAAAGTGTACCAAACATTTGAATTAGGAATTTCTTTCGACCCAAACCAACCCATACACCAAACGACACCTAAATTAACCAGATGTTATATACTTCTTCATAAAAAGTGCATAATATGAGAGTCGAGTTATATTAAGTACAAAACTTTTCTTACATACGAAGGGATTCATCCCCACCATCCATCTAAAAAAAGATCAATGGTTGAGATTAAAAACATTTGATATTTCACCCATTTTTTATAATTTAAATATCTCTTAAACCGTTAATCGTTAAGCAAAAATAATTACACCATTGCGACGAGCATTTAATTATCTTTCTATAGATGAGCACTTTGATATATTTTCGACAAAAAAAAATCATTTTTTTCACGTTTTTTTTCGTGACCGAAAATATCACATGTGATATATCGCATGTGATATTACTATCACATGTGATATTACATATCACATGTGATATGTAATATCACATGTGATATTAGTGTAATATCACATGTGATATGTGTCGTTCAAAAAAAAAATCACATGTGATATGTAATATCACATGTGATATTTTCGGCCATGAAAAAAAACGTGAAAAAAACGAAAAAAAAAATTTGTCGAAAATATATCAAAGTGCCTATCTATAGAAAGATAATTAAATGCTCGTCGTAACGGTATATTTTTTTTCGTTTAACGATTAACGGTTTGAAAGATATTAATATTTGAAAAAAAAAGGATGAAAGTAGGTTTTTTAAATTATTGGGATTAATCTCATCCCTTAGATCAAATAAAGATGGAGAGAAGATGGATGGTGAAGATTAATCCCTTTGTATGTAAGAAAATTTTTGTCCTCAAATGATCTTAAATCCATAATATGATCTTAGGGTGCGTTTGGTTCGCGAGTGGGATTGGAATTGGATTTGAATTTGGGAAATGTTTGAAAGATGTGAGAAAGATTTGAGAAAAAAGTAGGAGAGAGAAAATATATTATTATATGTAATTTGTGGTTGAAAAAATTATAAAATAAGAAAAAGAATAAATAATGTGTGGTTGAAAAAATTCTATCAAATAAAAAAAAAAATTGATTGGATGGAATCAAGAAAACCCACCAAAATATGGTGGAATGAAATCTATCACATTTTTATTCCATCATTCCCAAATTGTGAGCCCTAGTTACAACCAAACAAAGATTTCATTTTTTCTTTAGGTGATACCCACCTAAAAGCATGAACCAAACACACCCTTAAGTATTTCAAATAGTATAATCATAGAAGTTGAAGTGTACAACAGTAACAAAACTACTATTAATCCAAGAAATAAACAATCAATCAAATCAAACAACCAGTTTTTCTATACATTAAAATATCTCTAGTGTTAAATGTAATATTTACATATTATCTAAAATACAATGCAAAATTGCAATCTTATATACATTTTTAACGTTAATACAAAGACACGCTATTTTTTCCTTCGACTATTTTTTTTGGACGGCAATTGTGGCTACATGGCCCCTAGCCCAGAAGGCGTAGCGAGCTCACACAACCAGGGGGTCCAACCCAGAAGGCAATAACACCCTTCCCTTTACACACGCGGGAGCAAACCCCTATCGTCCTAGACAAGACTCGAACTTGAGACCTTGCCTAGGAGAGTAAAACCTCCATACCTTGAGTATGTGTGACAGTGAATTCAAACTATATACATTAGTCGGCTAAAAGATCAAAAACAATAATTACAAAAAAAAAAAAAAAATTTAATAATAATAAAATAAAAAAAAATGCAAGTACTATGATAATAAGTATAAAAATTCAGTCATCATATGTTTTAGTTTTCATACATCAACTTGACACCGTGTCTACGTTTTTCTTCCAAGAGCAGAAAGTGTAACCATGAGGGACGGAACTTGAACACCGCTAGTGGGGGGGTCAACTTGAAAAATATTTATTTTAGGGGGGTCGATATACACTAAGCTGAAATTTTTGTATTAAAAATGACTAAAACCATATTTAAAAGGGTATAAAATATACATAAGGTCAAAAATTTTGGGAGGCCACAGCCCCCCTCGGTCCCTTCTAAGTTCCGTCCATGCATGCAAAATAAGAATAACTTCATGTCTTCATCTATTTATGTGTACTTCAGTTATAACAGAGTTTTAAGAAAATACAAAAAATTACACTGTCAATTAGATGTTTCTTCAAAGTATTTAATCTACTATCTATATAAAACAAGGTTTTGCCAACTAATCTCCTCTCCATAAATCCTCTAAATTCGACACGTGGCATTTCCACTATCCGACGGTCCTGGATGCTTTGACTTCTAAATAAGTCCAACCAATGAATTCTGGGGCGGAATACCAATTGGGAGTGTCATTTGCTTCCGCTGCTCCAAAAAACACACACAGTTCTCTCACTCATCCCTTTACAACCATAAACCCTAATCAAAAAAACTGATACATAAACAACCAAATGTTTGAATCCATACTGATTATCAAACAAAAGAAAAAACCCTAATCTAAAATCCCCAATTCAATGAATCAAAAAACCAAACATAATCGGGGAAAAAAACCCTAATCGAAATCAACTCATTTGATCCGCTCCTCTCAATTGATTTCGGAAAAAAACACGAGCAAAAATTCCTGTCACCATTTCACTATTCAATCTAATCACTTCATCATATTCCAAAATTAATTAAATGGGACCAATATTTGGGATAGATTAAGAACACTGAACATATCAATGTATCAGTGGAAGTGGTTTGTTGTTGACTATAATTTTGGTTTTGTATCAAGGATTATAAGGTACCTTTTTCCGATTGATTAGGTGTAACGATTATTGACGGCAAATTATTCCGGCGACCAAATTGGCGTCTACAATTTGATAATGTTAATTGTCCATGAATTATAGGTTATTCATCTTATTTTGATACAATTTTTTTTTTGTCAATTTCATTTTTTTTAATCTTTTGATGATTTTAATTTTCATGTTTTTTTTATTGTAATTCTTTTTAATCACTTTTTGCCAAGTTGGATTATGCTAATGTTCATGTTTGTTGATTAGATTGATTTTTGTTTAACATGGTATCTGTTATCAATTTTACATTTTTACATCTTCATGTTTATTGTTGTTGATGATGATTTTCCGGCCAATAATTTAAAACTGAATCATTTCAAAATCAAATATCAATTAATAACCATATTTGATTTTTAAAATTTAAAATTGTATGCTTTCAAAAACATTAAAAATTGACCATATCCATAAATTTGTAACAAAAAACGCGTAAGTTTTAAAAGGTTACCAAAAATAAAGCTAAACTTTAATTTTTTTAAAACTGAAATATCAATTCCTAAATTATAGGCGGATATTAACCAATTAGTGATGGTGGTCATTTATCATCCAGTTCTTCAAAAACTAAAAAGAAATCATCGAGATGCAATAATCATGAAACTATTTTGTTTTATTGTTGTTTTATGCTATGAATTCTTGATTATATTGTTTACTTTTAACAAATTTGTTTACATTTTATTGATCAGTTTGCACCGACTTAGTGATTATATGAAGTTGGTTTCAGATATAGATGATGGTTTCAGTTATATCAATCCTTTCCAATCTGCTATGCCAATATCAGGCATCATGTCAGCGGTTTCGCCATCGGTACAGATAATTTGTCATACATTAGATGGTTCATATTTGTGCGGGTAAGACCAGTTTTCAGTATTATTAATAGCAGTTGTAGTGCTATAGATTTGCGTATATCTTTAGTTGTATTCATTTTTCGTATTTTATATCAATTGCAGCCATTGATTATAGTCATATGTGTACAATTAAGGCGCATTTTGCCAGAAACAACAAAGGCCTAAAGTTTGTAAACCAAACAAAATCTAGGTTCCAAACACGTCGTTCAAGGTCGAGCCTGTTGTGAAGCGAACGTGGCATGATGTTCTTTGTCGCATAAGCAAGTAGCTCACAAATGTCCTGCATTTGTACATGATATCCAATCAATTTCAATGCCAACAGTCTTGCCATTAGCCTACGCAAATCCTCATTCATAATAGAAAAACTCGCTTCTGTAAGTTATACCATCTTTTGTTCATTTGTTCATTATTTCTCGACACTATTTTTTCATGAAATCGGCCTTACCTATAGTATTGATCATATATACTTATTACAACAGTTGTCGTTAGCTAGAATGGAGATATATTACATGTTAATATTTTTGTGTATTTGTCATATGGCCACTGTTCGAATCTTTTTTCTTTTTTTTTCATTTTCTTTTTTTTGTTACTTTGATAAACGTATATTTTATTTAGTTTAATTGAATTACACTAGGACTGATTAGTGTAAAGTTGTACATTATCATTAGTTAAGTAAACGGGCGTATTAGAACTATTGTGACACGATATTAACGGTACATATTCTCATCTTATTGATTTTTAACGCATAAATGTAACTTGATGACTGATCTATTATGTTATGTTTTCTGTGGTGATATATCTGTAACTTTTAAGTCATTTTATTGGTGGACATATTGCTCATTTGGTTACTTCTGAAATATGTTCTTTTCCATAGGTGGTCGGAAACATTATCGAACCCACTAACAGACTATGCCACTCACGCCACAGTTTGAGGCTTTTATACCAAGAAGACCCTAAATTTAAGTCCAATTCATTAATACATAGACTTGGTCTCGACTGTTACGAAGGCTGCGTTTTGGTTATTAGAAGTGGCGATTTCTGGGTGAAACCAACTTGTGTCGGAAAGAAGTTTGCATTTAAAGTTGAAGAGTCCAACTACAATATTTCACATAACTACGAAGTCTACACTGTGCAAAAGATGACAGACAATGATAAATAAAGAAGGTACTGCTGAAAAAACGATTGTCGGAAAAGGTATCTTTACCAAAAATTATGGTACTTTGCAATTAAGTTTTTGCTTATTTAAAGTTGGTTGGTTTTGGTAATGAGCCAAAGATCATAATTGTTATTTTAGATGTAGCAAAATGTACGGGCTGGTTAATGGGTGAAAATGGATTGAGTTAATCCACCAATGTTTTGTTGCCGCCTTTTTTCATATTTACAAGTTTAGATTTTTATATCTAAATCCAGTTTTATGTAATAAAGTTTAATTATTTTGTAACATGAATCCACCTCTTAATCATTTGGGACAACATAAGCGAACCTGTGAGGAGTTGCACAATAACATTTGTCAGGATAATTGAAAGTGACACTTTTATAGTTACCCCTATTCTTTTTCCCTCGGTTACGGCCTGAATTAAGCCCGATCATTTACTGTATGTGTAAGGGTAAAATGAGGCACAATATATCATTTGAAAGTTGCGATACCAAGCTAATTAGTACCTCGGGTATTTTATTGTTAAATGAGACCGAGTAATACCACTATAGTTTTGTTGAGTTGCTGTGTTCTTATTGTAATTTTTTGTGCTATGTTTGTTTTTGGCTATAAGAAGTTTAATGGAACTAAAGATGGCAATGTTTCTGAAGACTCATTGTAACTTTGTAAGTTAACCCGTATGTTGCTTTCCCTTTTTTGAATGTGTAGAGGTTATGAAAATTGCCTAATGGAATTTTTAAATTTCTTTTATGGCAAAGAAATATAAATTACTGAGCAATAATGGAAAATCTGAGCTTCAATCAAGTGACACATAAAAAATGTATGACTAGAGTTCTGGAGATTATTCCTTTAGTACCTTCTTCAGTGAAACCACGAAAGCATGTGCCAAGAGATGTATTTGTTGATCTAGAGCCGAGTGTCATCGATGAAGTTATGAGTGGAAGCTATAGACTGCTCTTCCATCCCGACAACTCGTGTTTGGCAAAGAGGATGCTGCTAATAACTTTCCCCGTGGACTCTTTCTAAAAGAAAGCAAACAGTCAGCTAGAGGGAGGTACTCTTCTAAAAGCGTTATTATATTGTTTTATGAATTAGTAATATCCATCATTTCTGCCATTTAAATACATGATTTTTATGTCATGTTATCTCGCTAAGTTTGACCCAGTTGTCCAGTATTTGAGATATAGTTTTTTTTCTTTCATTTTCCGTTTTGAAGCGTTGGATATAAAATATAACAAGAATTGATCCATTTGTAAGTAAATGGGCAAAAATTGTCGCCTCTAACTTTGGGCATCTTTTTCATACATATATTCACTCATGCGTCTTTAAGAGCCAATGTTTATCATGCAAGCAAGAGGCTGCTTCTTAACTAATACATATAGGATATAATAGAAAATGGGTCAAGTGGGGAAAAGACGTCATGCTTTAATAGAGTTACAGTTGTACTAGATTCATATTATTTAGTGAGAACATTGTTCTTTAATCTCATACTAGCTTCAAGAAAAGGATGTAAAAGAACATACTAAAAGTGTTGTTAGCTAGTCAACCCATTTTAACTCACTTGATAATAGCCCTTTTTGTCTGTAAATGTAAATAAACTATAGACATCTTACAATGATGATAATTAATCTAATGACACTCACATGAAACCTTTTATTTTTATTATTTTTATTTATCTATTTATTTATTTTCACGGATGATCTCTTTTTGTGATGATTCAGGGTTGGTTTATGCTGCCTGCCTGCCTTTGAATTTGAGCACTGATGATGGTCGTATATTTATGAAAGCAAAGCAGTATAATGGAATAATCATGATTGCATGCCATGGCAAAAATGGTTAAAAAGGCTTCAAGATGTCGAAAGGTATATTTATAATGTAACTTGGCCTTTTTTACTCTTAGGGTACTCTCCCACTTATTTGAGATCTGATATTTATTTTGTGGTTATACACAGCCATATATGCAACTATCACGGCATATTCATGCAAAACGCAAGGCCACGAGGGTGTCGGGGGCGTTTCTTAAACGCAAAAAAAGAAGGAAATGCTAAAATTTGAAATCTGAATTCAAAACTGAATGACCGTCAAACAGAATCTCAAAGGTATGAGGTTTTGCAGTCGTCATTTTTAATATTGTTCAATATTTATGATGTGTAATTTTATCTTATATGCAATTAACATCGTACTAAATGAATTAGAATCACAAAGTTTGTTGCAATTTACATTGTTAATCTATTATAAAACCATTTGTACTATCTTTCTTTTCTTACAAACAATTTCTTAAAACTAGCCGGCTATCGGCCGGGCCTGGAAGCTAGTTTGGTTATAATTTGAACTACTCCTACCCGCTGGCTGTACGGCCAGGTTGTTGTATTCAACACATGTACTCCCCCCGTTCCAAATAAATTGTCCTCTATTAATTTTTTCGGTCTTGCTTTCTTAACTTTGACTATAAATATTTTTGTTCGAGTTATACAATTTTTGATAAAAATTATACCAAATGAAAATATATTTAAAACTCAATCAATTCATATATTTTGTATCAAGTATTATGTAATATAAACAAAAATACTTAAGGTCAAAGTTAACAAGTAAAGACCAAAAAAGTCAAAATGTGACAATAATTTTGGGACGGAGGGAGTAATAAAATTTTACATAAAAATAAATAAATAAATAAATTTTGATCAATTAAACAAACAAAACTATGTTAAATAAATTGGGAAAAAAACATAATTAAAAACTAAACTATATATAAATGTTTCAATAACGAGGTGGATGTACCCGCCGCGTTGCGGCGGGGTAACTCTCGGTTTCGTAACAGGCCGTTGTGTTTTGTTTATGAACGTGTACGGGAGGAATGGTGAGGTGGCTCTTTTTTTAGTAAACAACTTTTGTTGTTGTTGGAAATGTTGTAGGATGCGTGTTGCTATGTTGTTAGGCAGATACTTTTGACTTTTAATTTGCTGCACTTCACAAACCGTGCAATTCTATATGGCCAAACACTTCTGTTTAGGGCCTTTTTTTATTCTTCTTTTTTTTGACTGTAGTTCTTGGAATACGTTGAGTTTCTATATTATGTTTTTGTGAAACTGTTAGTGGGTGTGTGGAAACACGATACCGAGAGTTACCTCCAAAGGAATCAAATGCTAAAAAAACAACATGCAGTAACAGACAACACCTACTAAACCAAAGAAAAGTAACCGACCATACAAAACTCAAAGAGAAAAAAACATGTAACACCTATCCGGTAACGGCATAAACTGGGCCAACGTAACCCTATGTATACCAAAGTCACACTAAGCCCAACAAACAAAACACATGCATACCAAAATATTACTCCCTCCGTCCCATATTAAGTGTCCACTTACCAAATGCACAAAGTTTTAAGAGAATCCACTAACTACACTATCAACCAATCAAATATTATTTTTACCCACTAAAGTCTCATTTTATTGGTTGGAAGGTACAAATGGACACTTTATTTGGGACAACCCAAGATTCCATTGTGGACACTTAATATGGGACGGAGGGAGTATTTTATAAGAGTTTCTGTAAATATTTTACTGTTAACATTATTTTAGTCGGCCAAATATTTTAATCTTTCCCGTCGCAGTATTATATTCGTTGTAGGAAAGTAATTTTTACTCGTTCTTGGAAAACGAATTAGATTGTAAAACAATTAAAAAAAATAAAAAATAAAAAATAATATGCAATAAGAAATCTCTCAACCAAAATCAAGGTTAATAGTCACTTTAAATTTATGATGACAACATGTCATTGAACAATTTAATACAATGTATATGGTATATATAGTATGAGTTCAGCATATCCTAAAACAAAAAAGAGAATATATTTAGATTAACAAATTAAAAAAACATCAAATTAAAAAAACAAACACATACAAGTGCAGAGATGAGATCAATATAAAACTCATATTTGTCATAAAACCAATCAACCAATCATAGCCATCCATTTTTATTTTCCACGTTTTTTTTAAAACAACATATCTTGCAAACGGCAAATCTTCAAGCTACAAAAAAATACCATCGCGACGAGAATTAAATAATCTTTCTATAGATATGCATTGTTATATACTTTCGAAGAACTTTTTTTTGCGACGAACGTTTTTTTTTAAAATTTCCGCCCAGAAAAATCATATATGATTCGTAAAAATCACATATGATTTGATTTTTACTAATCACATATGATTCTTACGAATCATATATGATTTGTAAAAATCATATATGATTCGTAAAAAATCATATATGATTCGTAAGAATCATATATGATTTGATTTTAACGAATCACATATGATTTTTACAAATCATATATGATTTTTACAAATCATATATGATTTTTTTGGACGGAAATTTTGAAAAAAAAAAGTTTGTCGAAAAAAAAAGTTCGACGAAAGTATTTAACAATGCATGTCTATAGGAAGATAATTTAATTCTCGTCGCGATGGTATTTTTTTTTCGCGTAACGATTTACGGTTTGCAAGATATTTCATTTTTAAAAAAATGGTGAAAGTTTAATTTTTTTATTTTGATAAGAAAATGAGTGGCTGAGAATTGTTCATTGGTTCTATGACAAATATGAGTTCTATATTGATCTTTTGGCTACAAGTGCATGTCATCTCAATCGAGATCAAAATCAAACATCACATAATATATATACATAGAGCTTTAGATAATAAATATATGAAAAAAATATGTAACATAAGCTTCACATGTGTATAGATATATGCATACCATTGAATAGGGCTTTCATAATAAAACATAATCATTATGGACGACGATAAAATTAGCTTTAAAGGATTATCTTGACAAGCTTAAGCTTCATAGAGATGGAATTGTTGAGATCACATGTATATGAATTTATGAATTAGGGTTAATAATGGTGTGTGTCTATATAGTACTAAGTTAAAAGTCAGTTTGTTTAATTTTATTTTATTTTATTTTATTTTTTTTTTATTTTTTTTTCTTTTATAAAATTCTGATAATCAACGATATTATGCCACTATTTAATATAACGTTATTTAAGGAAAATTTAACTCTTTTTATTTAAAAGACAGCAATTTATTTATGGTATTTAATTTATCTAAAATTTCTCTTAAATTGTAGCGATTTAGGGTTATAAAATTGAGCAATCTGATTGGTTGATAGTAAAATTAAGCAAATTGATTGGTTGAGCAGTCAAGGCGAGGATGATTTTCTGGATGAGGGAAAAACGGGTAACACCAACATCAGACAGTGTCTTCGCAAGGTTGCAGATGGGCATTTTACGGCAGCAGTGAAAGTTCTATCCTCCTCCGGTGTTGCTCCATATTGTGATGATACCATTAAAGCCTTGGAGGCTAAGCATCCTTACAAGCAACCCCCATCCAGGCCGAGCAACACATTTTCAGAGCCTCCCCTTGTAGCGGAAGTTAGCAACACATTTTCAGAGCCTCCCCTTGTAGCGGAAGTTGATAGTGTCTTTGGTTGTATCAAATCATTCCCTAAAGGTACTTCATGTGGGAGAGATGGTTTGAGGGCACAACATATTTTAGATGCTTTATGTGGAGAGGGGTCTGCTACCTCTGCAGATCTCTTAAAGGCAATTACTTCAGTCGTTAATTTATGGTTAGCGGGAAGGTGTCCGCCTGTTTTAGCGGAGTTTGTTGCATCTGCTCCTCTCACACCACTCCTTAAACCAGATAACGGGATTCGGCCTATTGCAGTAGGCACTATATGGCGACGTTTGGTTTCCAAGGTTGCTATGAAAGGTGTGGGTAAAGAAATGGCCAAGTACCTCAGTGATTTTCAGTTTGGAGTC
>LBNU01003162.1:186755-236531 GCA_014162995.1 Artemisia annua
GGTGTTCAAAAACAGGCTGCTGATATTTGGGCATTTGGGATTATTATGTTTGAGATGTTGGCTGGAAATCCACCTTGGCATTTATATAAAGGTTTGGGTATTAATAAAGTTTTGAAGCGTATAAGTTATGAAAGTGAAATAGAGTCGGTTATGGTTTCTGCTGGTATATCGGAAGAAGGGAAGAGTTTCTTGAAGGGTTGTTTGTGTAAGAAGGTTATGTGTAGATTAAGCGCTGATATGTTGTTAGATCATCCGTTTCTAAAAGGGTTAGTTGAGGATGATGTCGATGAGGTTGACGAAATACAACAGTGATTTTGGATATAAATGTCATTGCCTATTGGCGTTTAGTGATTTAGAGCAATTGATGACGAGATTTCAAGTAGAGTGGAGTAGTGATATCAATCATTATTTATACGTGTTGATTGTCGTTTTGATGTACATATAACACGTAGTGTCTTTGGCTTACTGAGTTACTGATAGTCTTGTAGATAATCTCCTCGTTGATTTACATTTAAAAGTTTTTTTTGCCAGCTATAGTATCGTCCTGCATTTCTTTATAAATCTCTCTATTAAATTAATTTGTTGAATTTCTAGTTCAGTGTCAGATACAATGTAATGAATTGTTTGCAATGAGATGGCAAATAGGATCTAATAAACTTGAATATAAATTCGGACAACTTAACTTCACAGGTTCACATATCAGCTGAAGATATTTCATCGGCTGCAGATTGGCTTCATATCTCAAATAAACTCTGTTTTTCAGCTTTCTTAAATAAATATAACAACACATGGAAAATGAGTTGTGACCAAGATTGTGAGGTTTTTATTTATTTATTTATTTATTTATTATTATTATTTTAATAATCATCTGGCCGTTTTCTCCCGGTTAAGAGCTCTAGTAAAAAAGCACCAAATACATTCCCTTTCCCAGAAAACAAAAGTATTCCGTTCAACAAAGGGATCCGTGCATCATACAGCATACACCTGTTTACTTATAAGGAGGTCGATTTGGGTTGTATTTGATTTTTAAACAGGGTCAATTAAGAAAATAGCTAAAAAGGGTAAAAGGTCAAACGGGTTGAAACTAACACTAAGTCAACTTATGCATTAACCACCTAATTCATTTTACTGGCTGCTTTATATTCTTATAGTGATAATGTAGTTTTTGTGATCATAATTAAAGCATTTATTATGTAAAAAAAAATTCAAAAAATGATTCTGGGTCAACCAAAACCAACCCGGACCGTTTTGACCCATGCTAAAATGACCCGCTCTACCTAAACCTGTTTTAAAACATGCCCACCTGATCCTCCCGTCTTGCAACCTTGAATCATATCCAATTATAGTTTCTTTATGTTAGTCATAGGTGTAGTGAGACCACACGAGGGGCTAACTGGCTAAGTAACCAAAAGTTCTGGATACTAGAGTAGATACGCGTCTGTTAAGTTGCTCCATAAGCGTGGCTAACCCAAAATCAGAAACTCGAGCCACCATATTTGTCCAACAAAATGTTGCTTGATTTATATCTCTACGTATGATAAGAGGGATACAATCATAATAGGGATATAACATTCCTCTTGCACCACCTACCGTTATTTAGTATCTTGCATTCCAATTTAGGACGTTGTCCATTGTTCTTCCTGCATCACTCATTCTGGATGTAAAATTAATCGTGAGAGTTGTACTTGAGAGGAAGTAAGATAACAATATCAGAACGTAGAGTGAAAATGCAAAAAAATCTTAAATGTTACGTTTATAACCTAGTTCATAATATTATGGATTTAGACAGTCAAAGGTGTGACTTTAGAAGTAAACAATAAACATATACCATGAAGCAAGTCTAACAATCAAAAAAGTACATACATGTACATTGACCAATATATAGATAAAAGAGTCTAAGTTTTCATATAAGGCATATTTAAGACAGTCCAAGACTCCAAGGGTCTTACATAACATACTGATACTATCATGCAAACAAGGCTAAAGGGAAAAGTCCCATGACAAACTTGAAAGAAAAGAAAAAAGAAAAGATTACCAGTAAGCAAACTTAAAGACCAGACAGCCCTCATGGCCCGGATTAATCAGATTAGTTCACACGATCAATCTTTAACTATTCCTTGCCAAGAGAACGGATTATCTTAGAGTAATAGCCCCAATCAGAATGTGAAGGTGTTATGGCAGCCTCCCCAAATGGATGATCCTTCACATAAGTTGGCACATCATTTGCTTCCGCAAGCCCACCCAAGAAAGCTCGTAACTCACCATGCGGACCTGATAAACAGTTATTTACATGTCGATTAGTAAATTTGAAGCCAAAACCTTTTGATTGATGGGGTAAATGTGGATAAATTTATACATTTACCTAGAAAATCATCTACTTTGTTATTAGGATCGTAATTTCCAGGAAAAATCGACGTGTTTTGCTGCAAGAATACGATCCGACAAATATTTAATTTGAAATATTTTATGTATACACCTAGCATATAGGAGTATAATAGTATGCATAAAAATGAAAGTATAAAGTTATACAGGATTAAGAAGGTCTTTCACAGGATCTGTGATCAATAACGTGTTAGATGACGAGTATTCTACATCATGCCATTTCTTCTGCCACACATACTTAAGTTCTTTCAAGAATACAGGCTTCTCTTTGTTCTCCAAGGACATGAATCCAGTATCCGTGCATTGACCTTGATCCTGACAACAACAAATAACATCAAACCTATAAAATAAATTAACCAAAAAACAACAAACAACATATATATTTATACATCATGAACACAAAATAAAGTTTGTAACGAAAATGAGTCTAAACTTAAAACTCACCCAAGTGAACAATAACTTGCTTTTATGTTCCCCCATGATATTGATCAGAACTTCATCTATGTTTTGCCTAACATAAGCATATAAAAATTCAGTACAATGTTAATTAACTTCTACAAAAATTTACTTTCACTATTTTCTTTTTCCAGATTGGCGCGGAGTACTAAATTACATGCAAATTATATTCAATGGTGTAACATATCACACTTCTGGCAAAATACAAGTAATTTGTTGTGTCTAAAGTAAAATATATTGTGTGCAAATCACCCCGATGCCTCCAATGTGCAAAATAGTACATAGTATGCAAGCTAAAGAAAAAAGTGATAGTAGAAAACTATACTCGTCAATTATCTTAAGACATGTACAAATTATAATTGAGTAAATTGATTGAAAGAATGTGATATGATACTAACTCCGTAGCAGAAGACCATATTCCCACTTCAAATCTTTCCAAACAAAACTTCAAAAACCCTTCACAGTAAGGCCTCTTGTAAACTGTATATACATATACACAAGTTAAAGAACATAATTGGAACAATAACATGTAACCACATCAAAAGGTAACAAATGTATGTTTGTTAATTTTTAACAAGATAATAGTCGCACAAATGTCCTTAAGGGACTAATAACCTAGGGTTGGATCAGAGTGTTATCTTGAGTGCTTTTAATACTGGTTAGCTAAATGCTGCAACTATTTATTTAAAATGGGTAAACAGACGAGGTCTTCTCTGTTTAGGTTACTCGGGAGGGTGAATCTTTGCATTGGATGTATGTACGCGGTCTAACCGGGTATCCCCGTGACCGCTTCCGGACTCTTTACCAGGCCATCCCCACGATGTTAACCTAGTGAGGTAAGAAATCTCTTGTGAGGACATCACGACTAGGCCACCTTGGTGGTGGTTTAACTATTTTTTTACGTACTCAAAAAACTTCTGGTAGAAAAATCAGGGCGGCTTTTCATGGGAATGGTATTAGGACGATTACGATATGCTCGGTGAACAAGCATTCCACCAAGAGGAAGCACAAGGAGTTTCTTTTTCGGACCAAGGCTAAGTTTGTCCAAGGAAACGCCTAGATCATTTCTCGTTTCTTTTTCATCTTTAACAATGCTTGTGTCTTTGGAAGCAACATTAGCATTCTTAATTTCTGCTTCTTTTTCACCAACTTTTTCGTTGTCAGGAGTGTCATCAGAAGCAATAACTACAGTCTTGTTTTTATCTTGTTCTTCACTGCTATGAGTGTCATCAGTAGCAGCCACCACATTTTTGTTCTTCAAATCATTAGTAGCCATTTTGAAGAAACCTTTCAAACTAACAAGATCTTAACCAGTATCAACCTAGAAGATTCATAAACAGAACAAAGTATACTAAAAAACTTAAGCGAACATCATCTCAGATTATAAAACCTAAGTGAGAGAGTAGATCTGAGTATGTATTTTAAGTATCTATTATGTGTATAAGAAGAAAAAATATCAGAATAAATAGAGATGAAGGAAAGAGTGTACGTATCTTCCTTAAATCATTTCTTTTTCTCTCTTTACATAAAGAGGTCTTCTTTTACTGTTTTTGACAATTCAGCCAAAGAAAAAAAAGGGCATAAATGATCTTGCCATAGTTGGTAAGGTAGCACAAACCTACAAGGCTTTGTACACTGGAACAAAGAAAAGCCTTTTTAATGCAAGTGGTTTATTACTATTTCATTGTATGCAGCCTTGATGGCTGGCCAGAAGAAAACGAATCAAAGTTAAAGATTTTTCTTTTACTATACACATGAATGTTGTTTTTACTATCCGAAGATATTAAGTGAGCATGCTAAATATAAGCCTAATATCTAAGTGAACATGTTTGATTGTGGTGTTCTAACATTGGTCTTATATCTTGTTTTACACTTTTCTTTACCGCTGCTTCTGAAGATCGAGGAAACATAATTGTAAGTTAACGATATAAAGCTAAAGAAAACTTTACCATAGAGAAAGATTACACGAACCTCATTTGTTTGTTAACCTATCTAGTTATTAATATATATATTATGTATTCATTTTTCGCTTTCCTTGTGAACTAAATGATCCGAACTATATATGATTTATAAACTATGTTTACCGCTATGAGTGTCATAAATAACAACCCAAGATTGACAAACATACAAACTACACTCAGTAAATTAAGCAATCATTACAAATTAAGAGTACATATATATCAAACATTTACCACACCCTGATCATACAAAATCAAAACGCAAGTTATAAAACCTAAGAGATAGACAGTATAAGTGTCTGTTTTAGGTGTAGCATATATGAGAAGAAAATAAATATCTGAATGAATGATTGAGATGAAGGAAAGAGTATGTTATTAGCTACATTGACTTGAGAAAAGGAGACTCAATATATTCAACATCTAGCCACTCTTGTTTAACATACTATGAACTCATCTATGAAAGATCACTATCACCATTCTCATTTATAATTATTGATTTACTTTTCTTTAATCANTATCAAACATTTACCACACCCTGATGATACAAAATCAAAACGCAAGTTATAAAACCTAAGAGATAGACAGTATAAGTGTCTGTTTTAGGTGTAGCATATATGAGAAGAAAAAAAATATCTGAATGAATGATTGAGATGAAGGAAAGAGTATGTTATTAGCTACATTGACTTGAGAAAAGGAGACTCAATATATTCAACATCTAGCCACTCTTGTTTAACATACTATGAACTCATCTATGAAAGATCACTATCACCATTCTCATTTATAATTATTGATTTACTTTTCTTTAATGAAACTTTGTTGCTTTGCTCCTCATTTTCTCATCAAAGGTCCACAACCCTTTAAAGTTGCACTAGGAAATTAATTTGATGATGGAGTCAGGAGTGGCCTCCACATTTATGAAGAAAATATGCTTCAACTAGTTTCTCAATTACTATATTTAATATGTACGGATATTTACATTATTAAATTACACTATCATGTTAGAGCGCTTGTTATAGGGGGTAAGAGGCCTATAACACCACCGAATACATTGCTGGTGGTGTTATAGGTAAGTTTTAGGGTCATGTGTCAATGTGATAACCCACATTATATGTACTTTTTTTTATTATTTTATTTAGTGTAAAAGTTGAGTGAGTAAGGTTTTTAAGTTGTGTGTATAAGATTGTTATTGAGAATGATTTTTTTAGTGTTATGTTAGTTCAACTTATGAGGTTATAACGATAGAAGCACTAAAAACTCAAGAGACGGTTAAATATTGTTTTTATTTGAACGAAGAGAAGGTTAAAGTAGTGATGACTTTCTACTTGTTATCATTTCTTTTTTAGTTAGTACTCCTCTATCTCATAATAATTATTCACAACACTATTTTGAAATGCTTTAAAATAAGTGTTTAGTTTGTATTTCAACAAATGAAAAGAGAGTTTAGGAGGTGATGATAATATTTAACTGATGGAAAGTGAGTGACTGAGATTTTTTTAAACTTAACGCATTTTGTAGACGGACAATTATTATACGATGGATCAAGGCTGTCAAGATCGCGATCCCGCGCAGGATCGTTTTTGTCTTTGCGAGATCGTAGGATCGGATCGCGATCCTACGATCCTACCAATTTGCCATATTTTGTAAACAAATGATATACAAGTCAAATTGTTTTACATTTCTACTTAACTTCAAAGATAAATTCATATAATATCCTCTTGAAAATGACAAAGTTCAAATTTCAAACACCAAAATAATAGTAAAACACAAAAAAGTCAAGTTTCAATCGTTACATTAACGGTTTAGTGGAATAATATTACATAACATAGGTCCTAAATATCTCAAAACATACGAGTCATCAACATGATTTCAAGAAACAAACGTTTCATAAGTGGCATTCCAAAACATACCTTTTGATTAGTTTAATCACATTGAAGTAAAGTAAATTAAATTATTGAACACTTTTTGACTATAATCTACTTAGATAAGTAGAAAACTATGTATAAACTATAATCTATTTAAAAAATGAACAATAGTGGTTTACTCATTAGACATTAGTAAAACACACGTTTGTTTTTTGGCCTAAGCAAGTGGGATGGACTTAAAAGATTAAAAAAAAAAAAAGTGAACTCGGATCGCGTGTCGATCTTACGATCTTACGTGCGATCCTACGATCTTACTTACGATCCTACCTCAGATGCGATCCTACCACGATCCTACACGATTTTGACTGGTATGCACGTAAGATCGTACGATCTTACGTGTAAACTCGCGAGTTTGACAGCCTTGCGATGGATATAGCAATACTTTGGTACCATTGGTATATGTTTTGACAGGCCATATATATGAGAAATTTGGGCTAACAATATTCTTGTGACTCGTTGGTATTTAAATTTAACATTTGACTAATTTGCATATCTATCAAGGCTTTCAGCTGTTGACTTAGATCTAATGGGTTTTATCAACCAAATGTTTATGTCTATAAAACCATAATATGAAAGATATATCCAAATTGACCAATTTCTTGATAAAAGAGTCAAAGTTCTCATGTAAAGCATATTAAAATTAATCCAAGGCAAGTATTTATTCATTACCATATTGATGCAATTATGCAACCAAGGCTAAAGACTAATGTCCCATGAAAAACAAAAACGACGGTAGCAACTTACAGAGCAAACAACCCTCTTAGCCTGGATGAATCTTAGTTCACGCGATCAAATCTACTCCTTGCCAAGAGAGCGAATTATTTTAGAGTAATAGCCCCAATCAGAATGTGAAGGTGTTATGGCAGCCTCCCCAAATGGATGATCCTTCACATAATTTGGCACATCATTTGCTTCTGCAAGCCCATTCAAGAAAGCTCGTAACTCACCATTCGGACCTGAGAAACAATTTTTTACATGTCGATTTATATATATGATGAGATTTGAACCAAAAAACATTTAAATCATTGGGATAAAAGTTAAATTTTTATACATATACCTAGAAAATCATCTTCCTTGTTATCAGGATCATAATTTCCAGGAAAAATCGACGTGTTTGGCTGCAAGAATACAAGATTCAAAAATTTGAATATGCATATTTGTATATTTACAACTAAATAACATATAGGAGTATATTTATGAAGCACAAAACAAGAAAGTATAAAATTATACAGGATTAAGAAGGGCTTTCACAGGATCCGTGATCAACAATGTGTTAGATGACGAGTATTCTACATCACGCCATTTTTTCTGCCACACATACTTAAGCTCTTTCAAGAACAATGGCTTAGATTTGTTCTCCAAACACATGAATCCCGTTTCCGTGCATTGATCTTGATCCTGACAACCAAAATATAACACATGAACTTCAAAATTCAAACAAAAACAAAACTAGACAACTTTATGCATGTTGCACATCCAAATGTTTATAATTGAAAGCTAGTTTAAATTTTTGACTTACCCAAGTGAACAATAGCTTGCTTGTGTGTTCTCTCATGATATTGATCAGAACTCCATCTATGTTATGCCTAACACAAACATATATACTTCAGTACAAAATTTTAATAAACTTTCATGATAAATTACTCCCGTTATTTACTTTTTCAACATAAGTGTGGTACTAAATTCAAGGCCGTCTCATAGATTTCGGTGGCGCCGTGCCATCATCACAAAGAGGCCCTTAAACATACATACAAAATACACATGTATCACTAGTGCGTGAACTAGTTAAACTCAAGCCTCATGTTGTGTATATACATATATAAAGTGCATGAAATTTTGTGGCCCTCGTTAAGTGGTGGCCCTGTGCAATGACACCTCTTGCACTCCCCTAAAGCCGGCCCTGACTAAATTACAAGTCACATAGTTGGCCCTTTAAATGACATATTTAACTTATTACATCAAATTCAGGAGAGAAAAAATTGTTAAAATCCTATCCTTGTTGTGTATAAAGTTTAAACATGTTGCGTGCAAGATACTTCCCATGTGTAAAATAGTGTGTCCAAGCTAAAGAAAAAGAAAAAAAAAACCGATATCAGAAAACATATATTCGTCAATTTACCCCTAAGCCCTTAATTAATGCATACACAAATTATAGTTGAGTAAATTGAAATAATGTGATACTAACTCCATAGCAGAAGACCATATTCCCACTTCAAATCTTTCAAAGCAAAACTTCAAAAACCCTTCACAATAAGGCCTCTTGTAAACTGCATGTACATATCCACAAGTTAAAGAACATATTAGGATGATATGCAGTAAACAAATCAAAAGGTGACAATCCTATGTTTTTAACAATAACAGTCGCACACGTATATGTGGACTAACAAGATATGGTTGGAGTGTTGTCTTAGGCACTTTTGGCCAAATGTTGCAACTAAACTACTTGTTTTAACTTACTCATAAAATTTCCGCTAGCAAAATCAGGGCGGCTTTTCTTCGGAATGGTGTTTGGACGGCGACGATGGGCTCGATGAACCACAAATCCACCAAGAGGAAGCACAAGGAGTTTCTTTTTCGGACCAAGGCTAAGTTTGTCCAAGGAAATGCCTAAATCGCTTCCTGATTCCTTTTCATCTTCATGGTCGTCCTTATCAATACATGTCTCTTTGGAAGCAACAGCGACATTCTTGATTCCTGTTTCATTTTCAGCATCTTGTTCATTTTTGTGAGCGTCATCAGAAGCTACAACGACATTCTTGACTCCTGCTTCTTTCTCATCATTTTGTTGGTTGTTACGAGTGTCATCAGAAGCTACAACGACATTCTTGATTCCTGCTTCTTTGTCAGCAACTTTTTCGTTGTTACGAGTCTCATCAGAAGCAACAACGANTTTCTGATTGGAATATGGCCATATGGGATATATGAGCATATGAGTTATATATAACAATGGCAACTTTTGGGATATAAAATAACGATATGCATGCAAATGAAAGGTTTTTTTCATTCATTGAAACTTGAAAGGGTGTTTAATTATCTATATCTATACTACTTATAATGGAGGAATGACTCTCTCTCCAAAAAATTAAGATGTACAAGAAAGGATGCAAGGTTTACAACACTTTAAAGCAAGGAATTTTCATAATTACAACAAGCAAAGCACTGTGTACAACAAAAACAAGCATGAATCAAAATTCAGACCAAAATCCTTTGAATTGTACATTAATAGCATTAAAAACACCCCCTACACCAAAATTACAAGTAGTTAAGTGCAATGTATAACCCTCCCATTCATATTAAAAAAAAAAAGTCGATTAGAAAAATCAAGTAATGATTTCATGGCATAACCCATCACAAGAATAACAATAAAAACATCAAGATGCCGTGAGCCTTTGCTCACGGTTTGACCAAACCCGACACATACAAGCACACCTGATACCAACACATGTATAGTTCACGTTTTTATTTAATCAAAATCATTAAAACATCAAAACCCAATAAGTTTGAAACCAAAACCAAGAGTATAGTCACAAGTTTGACTCGTGACTGAGTCAACTCGCGTATCAAACGCGTTTCTTACCGTGTAGATATTAGATCTCTATGTATTTGAGTTATTGGTAGTGGTGAAGGAGGGTATACGCGGCAGTGATGGTGAACACGAGGTGGTGTGATTGTCTTGGTGGCGCGTGTGATATGGAGGGCGGTAGAGGGATTGATGGTGGTCACGTGGGTGGTGGCGGTGAGTGATGAAAGTCGGTGGTGTGGCGGTGGTGGCTCTTGGGCAGCCGACAGCTAAGAGGGAGAAGAGAGAGTGATGAAGATGGTGATGATAATGAGTTAGGGTTAGGTTTAGGATTTTTATTATTAGGTAGTTTGTGTAAGATTTGCTAAAATGAGGTGTGTGGTGAGGGTTTTATCCTCAAAGGGACTCATGTTGCCATTTAGCCTAAGGTTGGGGGGTGGCGCTGGTTTTACACAAGGACAATTTATGTAATTTAGTTAAACTTTAAGAGAAACCATTCCCGGCCCGTTTGACTTACGAAACGTGCCCGTAATTATTTCTAAGTCGCACCATAAATTTTAAAATAGTTTTTCTGTAAATTTTGATTATAAACATGTATATGTTTGTTTGATGAACAAAATTTACTATATTTCGTATTATTAGGTTTCGTTGTGCCGATGTTGCGTAGTGCGGTTATTGTTAAAGAAAAAAACATGTAATCGAACAAAATTTGCTTGCTGTAAAATATAGTTACAGGGTACCCGCCGCCGCATCGCGCGGGTACCCTGCTATGCAAATGAAAGGGTGTTGAGCCGTTAGTTAATGATGATCACGGGCCCATTGCATTCCCTATTTTACCATGGTTCTTTGAGACTGATTATGCAATATAATTTGTAACGTGCAGGTAGCGGCGGGTACCTTGAAATAAATTTTTTTGATAAATAATGTATTTTAGTTTATTATTTTTTTTTCTGACAATAAATTTACGGATATCAAGAATTTCGTATAACCCGTGCCCGTTGGGGCTCGAACCCGTTGGCCCGCGCCTGTTCGGGCTCGAGCCCGTTTGGTTCGAGCCCGTTTGGTCCCGCCTGTTCGGGCTCAAGCCCATTTGGCCCGTTGCCCGTTCGGGCTTGAATACTTGTATAATGTGTTTTATTATTTGTAGTATTGAAATTTAATGCATGAATTGTGTTTAATTTGGTTGTACAATAGGCTTGATAATTTGTATTTCTTATGTAAGGGGTGTTTTAATAACTGTATTAATTGTATTTATTGACCAGTTAAATAATTGACTGCATTAAATAACATTAATGTGGTGTTTTGTTGTACACTATGCTTCTTGTCTTGTAAGTCTGAAAATTATGTGCATTAAAGTGCTGTACACTATGTTTCTTTTCTTGTAAGTAGTAGTCATTAATAACATTGACCACTTTAATAGCATTAATGTTATAAGTCTGAAAATTAGATCATGCTTATTTTGTTGTACACTATGCTTATTTTGTTGTAAATCTGAAAATTGGTTGCAGCTATTGTACATTGTGCTTAAGTGGTTGTAATTTTTGGTGAAGGGGTGTTTTTAATAGCATTAATGTTGTTTGATAGAATTTTGGTCTTAAAATGACACCACGCTTTATTTTGTTGTACAATATGCTTACTTTGTTGTAATTCTGAAAATTGGGTGCATTAAAGTGTTGTAAACCATGCTTAATTTCTTGTAAGTATTAAAATTTTGGAGAGAGAGTCATTCATGCCTTATATGTAGTATAGATAAATAATTAACAAGGGGTGCTTCTTAAGCATCTAGATATACACTCTGTTAAAACGGAAAGAAAGAGAGATGGAGAAGGAAAAAATAGAGAAGTAAAGAGGAGACAAATAAGAAATGATTTTTTATCTTGTGTTCCCAAGTTGGAAAGAAAAAATGAGGGTGTAAGTAAAAAGGGACTTTAAAATCAACTTCACTCCATTTCATCATAATTTGGGAAAAAGATTAGAAGAGCAATTTTGGTGTAATTTACTATCTTTTACTTTCTTCTCCTATCCTAAAAAATCTTTGGAACACATTTTTTTTAATTAACATCCCAAACCTTTTCATTTCACTCTAAAAAATAAACTCGGGAACAAAGTGCAGATTTTTCATCCATACAATGTGCCAATATAAAGTGTATCAATGTATCCGATTTTAACAACATCATTCTGTCCGTATAAAAAAAGAGTGCAAAAGACTATCGTTTACTCCTCACATCATGTGTGTCGTATTTTTAAAATGTTCATTTTCGTCCTCAATTATCTCAAACTATTTATTAAAATTTTTTAGGTCATGTTTCTTGTGGCTCCATGTTATCAAAACGGGTAAATTTTGTTTTGTACTATCAAAACGGGTAAATTTTGGTTTTTTATCAATCAGTGTTGTACGATGTTTGCCAACCTGAAAACATTTTTCGTTATAAACACCGTACATGGTTTTCTTTGGTTTCTTGGTGCTCCAAGGGGTCTACCATATATTGTNTCCTAAAATACTACGGGAAACATGATTAGGTATCGGGAATCCTAAAACACAAGTTAAACAAGTAACGTGACGTTTATTCTAAATAAACGTCAACGCGCAAACAAAAACGTAAAATTTAAGCTACTCAAATCCTACGGGCCTACAAATAATTTTCTAACGTACTAAAATACAAAAGAAATTTTTAGAAAAAAGAAAATTAAAAATTTAATAAAAATTCTATTTATTATGAATTAAAAACTAATTTAACTAAATTAAAGGAAAATAAATATTAAAACTATTGAAATAAATCTAAGATTTTTTCTGGAAATTAACTTAAGCTAAAACTAAACTAACAAAAATGAACTTTTGGAAAAAGCAGTTAAAAATAAGCAGTAAGAAGCTGTTTATAAGCTAATAAGAAAAAACAAGCTAAAAACTATATAAAGGAATTAAGGAAGGGAGTTATAGCAGGAAAGACCCAAGGGCACGTTTGGTTGTGGTGTGTGGTGTTGAGGCTTGGAGTGCAAGAGGTCCAGGGTTCGAATCCCACCTCTTGCACTTTTTGTGATTAATTTTTTTTTTTTCAAATTTTCTTTTTGCAAATACTCAACCAGCAAATTTACTCAATCTTTTGTAAAACACTTTTTATTAAAAGCTTGAAAGGAGCTTATTCAAAGCTTCAAATCCAACAGTTGAGGCTTTTGAGATAAAAAGGATTTAAAACAAGCTATAAGCTAATCAACTAAGCATACAAGTCACATCCAATGAATAAATTAACAAACTCAGCCTCAACTCCTGCACACAACATGATAACAACATTCAATTACCAAATACCAATCAAGATCAACAAGAATTTAAACAAGCTCATTGGTGACTGATGCACCAGCAGAACAGCAGTGGGGTGGTGAGTTAGAAGGCAAAATTAAGTGAGCTAACAAGCAGATAAGTGCAAAAAATTAATGGATCTAACAAGCCAACCTGGCAGGCTATTCAAAACACTAAGAATCAAAGAAAATGGTCAATTAATGAACAAGTTAGGGTCACAATAAAAACGGGTCAAAAGCACAATGGGCTGGTGCAGGGCAGAATTGGGTTCACTAGGCAACTTTGAGACCAAGTTTAAGGGATCAAATCAGTTCCAAAATGAAAAATTCTTTTTGATTTTGATGAACAAGCTACCAAAGAATATAAAACAACAAATTTTATTTAATTCCAACCAGGAATGAATCCTACAGAAGTTTGTGAAATCTGTCCCATTTCAATACTTAAGTAGATTTGACTTTTGAAAATTAAGAACAAGTTGACTTTGGTGAGATTCCACTGACCCTAATTGATTGATTGATGTTTATTAACCCTAACCTAAACTAAATTGAGCAATATTAACTAGTTCTAAGCTGAAATCAAGGACTTGATGCAAAAATCCTTCATAGTTAAGCTGCTAAGGGGAATAGAGTGAGAATTTGACTTTTCCTACAAAATTTGCCAAGGTAATGGTCAATCTGAGCTTAACTAGGCCTAGGAATAGTGGACAAATAAAGCTTAACCCTTAATAACAACAACAGCACAAAACTAAAGCTTAATCCAAACACCCCTTAATCCTACTGTTTTTGAGCTTTTCAAAACAAATCAAGGAATTAAACTATGTGAACTCTGAATATACTTATGTTATCAGTGAATAAACTTAATTAAACCCAAATGGACAACAATTAACAATAATAACTCAAATCATGCAAATTACGCAAAGTGCAATTTAGAGACAGTCTTACAAGTGATCCAAGCTAAGCCACAATGAGAACAAGAACCATATTTCTATCCTACTGCTCCCATGAGCACTAGACCAAATCCATCACCATCTCTGCAACTTCTTCTCTTCTTCTTTCTTCTCTTTTTTATTATATATTTTTTTTTGAATTTTTCTTTGTGATTTTCTTTTCTCTTTTCTTTTCTGGATTTTTTTTATTTCTTTTGGTTCAATTAACATAAACAACCTCAAAGGAACATTCTGAGATTAAAATAAAGAACAATTTAAAGACATAACTTGAACTTTAACTTGAAAATATGAATTTTAATAAACTTGAAAGATACTTCAATTGAACTGGAATTTTAAAATTACAATGTTAAACTAATTCTAAAAACAGAAAAGATACAAAGAAAGGATGCCCATTAGGCTTACAATGACTATTCTATTTATACTAGAAGGTGGTAGGTAGGAAATTGCACTTCTTGTGCTTCTTCAGTGAGAATTAGGACAGCAAAATACTCTCTTGAACCTTGCGAAGTGATCCCCACCATTTAATTGTCCTAAACTTGATCCTGGCCTCTCATTCACTTTTGGCGCCAAAAGTGTTTTTGGTGGATTGGTGACCTGGAAGTGTTAGGTATGAGTTTGTGAGGATGGGGAAAAGGTATAGTGGGATGGGAAGTGGTGAGGGGTGCTTTTGAGGTGGTGATGGAGTGTAGCAGAGGTGGTGTTGGGTGGTGGTGGTTTATCTAGTGTGTAATGGGAGGGAGGAAGGAGAAAGGGGTTTGACTTTTTGACTAGGGTTTAGAGTTATAACGGGGTGGGTTTTGGGTTTATGGTGATGGGCCTGGAGTAGGGAATGGGCCAAGGCAGTTTTTAGGATTAGCTGGTTGGGTTGTTTAGGTTTAGGTTTAGGTTTAATAATAGATTAGGCCCAAGGACTTTACATGTAATAATCTGAATTTTCAAGGGACTAATTTTGCAATCTTTTCCAAACTTCAACCAAGGATTATTTGTAACAAGTCTTGAATTCCCAAGGACCTTTGATGTTGATTTTCCAACTTTAAATTTCCCGGGGGCCAATTTTGCCAAATTCCAAACTGCAGGGACCAAACATGTACATTCTCCAAACTTTTCATCCAAGGATCAACTTGTGAGTTCCCAAGGACTAATGTTGACTTTTTCATCCAAAATATTCCACCAGGGGCCATTTCTGTCATTTTCTGAAAGTTCAGGGACCAATCTTGCCAATTGTGAGACTTCAGGGACTAAACTTGTAAATTTTTGAAAGCTTTTCTCCCAAAGATCATTTTTGATTTTAAAGGACTTGGTTTGACTTTTCTTTTCCAAATAAATGCTCAGGGACTATTTTTGTCAAGTTTTGAAAGTCGGGGGACTGAAACTGCCTTTTATGCAAACTTTGTACGATTTTCATCTTTTTTTAATCATTTTGCATTTAAAACATATAAAACACGATCTTTGGGATATTTTCAGTATTTCGATGTATTTCCGAGTGTTTTCACGTGTTTTGGCAGTTAAAATACGATAAAAATGATGAGTATTTACACACTCATCAATCCCCCACACTTGAATATTACTAGTCCCTAGCAATCGTTTATGAAGTTCAATGGATTTGAAGTCTCTTTACCAAAAGCCATCACTTCTGGAGTAGCCAAATGTTTCGGTTCAAGTAAGAACTATGGTACACTGGTAACCATATGATTTTGAGCAAACCACCAGCTTCCAACAGATTTGATTTGTCTTTACCAAAAGCCGTTTGCTTTTGGACTAGACAACTCTTGATGGACATAGTCAACATCTTGGTGAGTCGATTACCAATTATGGTTTTCCAATGCCTTTACCACAAGCCATAATCTTGAGGGCTAGTCAACTCTTTACCGAAGATATGGTGAGTCGAACACCATACAATTTTTGGCAAATTGCAAGCCATCAACGGATTTGAGATATCTTTATCTAGAGCCGTTTGCTCCAGGATTAGCCAATCCTTATGTGTGTTATACATGGTGGATTGATTACCATTTATTTCATTAGTGCAAAGCACTTTCCAAAAAAAATTTTTGCCAAAATGGGGGAATATGGCTTAAAAAGGTACACATTTGATCAAATTTGCCAAAATTCCCTCCCCCACACTTAGAGATGAATATTGNTCCCAAGGACCTTTGATGTTGATTTTCCAACTTTAAATTTCCCGGGGGCCAATTTTGCCAAATTCCAAACTGCAGGGACCAAACATGTACATTCTCCAAACTTTTCATCCAAGGATCAACTTGTGAGTTCCCAAGGACTAATGTTGACTTTTTCATCCAAAATATTCCACCAGGGGCCATTTCTGTCATTTTCTGAAAGTTCAGGGACCAATCTTGCCAATTGTGAGACTTCAGGGACTAAACTTGTAAATTTTTGAAAGCTTTTCTCCCAAAGTTCATTTTTGATTTTAAAGGACTTGGTTTGACTTTTCTTTTCCAAATAAATGCTCAGGGACTATTTTTGTCAAGTTTTGAAAGTCGGGGGACTGGAACTGCCGTTTATGCAAACTTTGTACGATTTTCATCTTTTTTTAATCATTTTGCATTTAAAACATATAAAACACGATCTTTGGGATATTTTCAGTATTTTGATGTATTTCCGAGTGTTTTCACGTGTTTTGGCAGTTAAAATACGATAAAAATGATGAGTATTTACACACTCATCAGATATCATCAAATAAATACATGTTTTATATTTCGATATCCCTTAATTGTTTCTCGTTTATATTGCATTTATATAAGTTTTGGTACTGATTTATTTTGTATTTACATGTAGGACTAGAAAAGGAACAACGGAATAAGAAGACACAGAAATGTGCAAGAAACGATGAAAAAATGGTAATTAATGAAGTGACATGTTAGGGGCCATACGCCGTATTCATTTCTTCCTCATTCTCACTCTTTGGATCTGATTCAACCACAATCTTTTCCTTACATTTACTCACTTTCTTTTTCTCAACAACCAAAGCTAGCGGATTCCAAGTCCTCACTTCTTTCGTCTTCACACCCATTAACTCATTTACTTCACCTTGGTTTTGCTTCATATTATTGAAAAGAGCATCAATGTTAATGTCCATCAAGTTCTTCATTTACCTCATCAAAGTACCATGTTTATTCCATTCGGCTAGCAAATTGTTCAAGAACTGTTAGTTTAACTCACAATTGTCTTCACAAACCCACTCTTTTTCAACTCATTCATCACTTTCAAAAACCGAAGGTATGTATCAAGTAGTTGTTCTCCCTCGAATGCCTTAAATGTCCCATACTCAAACAATACTGAAGCTTTCTAATCTTGTTCACCATATTCAGAACCTTTCATTTGCTTCTCAAGTGCTTCCCAAAATGATTGAGGCATCTTCTTACTGTCAATGAGGGTATAAATGTCATTCGAGAGACGTTGAATCAAGAGAGACCTTGCAAGTTTTTCTAGCTTGACAATCTTCTTCTCTTATTTAAAATAATGAGAAGGTTGTATGGTAGTAGCAGAAATTTTTTCATCAGGTGCTTCCCAAAATGATCGAGCCATCTTGTACTGTCAATAAGGGTATAAATGTCATTTGAGAGACGTTGAATCAAGAGAGACCTTGCAAGTTTGTCTAGCTTAGCAATCTTCTTCTCTTTTTTAGAATACTGAGAGAGGGTTGTTTAGTAGCAGTAGGAATTTTTCCGTCAAGTGCATTAGGGAGATTAATCGCTGGTAAATGTAGAGGTCCTTTTGTGATTGACCTAAGCAAGAATTCCCCTTCAGTCCATAGAGCATACTCTCTTATTTACAACAATGCTATTCTTATAGTAGAACCCACAAAAATCACGTCTTTTACTCATTTTGATCTCCTGCAATGACCACCAATTGTTATTTATTTGTTCCTTGCTTGATTGGTTTGTTGTAAATGAAGGAGGTTGTAATTGGTAATTGTTGATCTCTTGTAAAACTTTGTTGGAAAAAATTTCATACTAGTAATGAACCAAAAATAATTTGGAGCACCCACTATATAAAAATCATGGAGGACATACGAGAATTAACCATCACTTCTCACTTGGTATTCCTAACAATGTGCACACGAAGGTTTTACTAGTGGAAAACGTAGGTAATGATTTTAAAATTTTCATAACAATTATCATAAATCATACGTCGGAAGACATAAAACCCTACAACAGTTTTCCACAAGCCAGTGATCCCGATACAATATATAACTAATCAATGTAAAACATAACAATTGCGTAGTGGGAGATCAACATGGATTAGAGAACCTAAGGCAAGATACCTCACTGTTTAGCACACTAGTCATCAGACGATTGCAACTGCCTGCTAGCGGTCAATCCAAGAATCAGTAACTAAAGGGTTTGTGTGCAAACAACACACTGTCTTTCACACTTGCCTTCATAAAAATGCCGACGGGTCACAACGGTACACACTAAACAGAACAATGTAAGCGAAAACAAGAAACGATTTTATGAAATTAAATGAGGTTTGAGAGGAAATGAAAATACGACGATATTGTCATTTTAAGGGTTAAACAGTTATTACCCGTAAGTCTAATATTTATCCGGGATAAATATTAGAGGGTAATTAATGACAATAAGCAAAACAACAAACTCTAAGGGTGTTTGTTTTGAGGCGTCGACCAAAACCCAAAGGGGAAGAGGAATTGTTTCCTAAACAAATTCCAATACTTGTTCACCAAGTATTCTAAAATCCTCTTAAGTGCCCTATAAATACAACACACATGAAGGGATTCTCATAACTCTTCCAATAACCCTAAAAATCTCCCCTATCCTCTCCCTCTTGTTCGACCGATCGCAACACCAAACCAAAGGGTTTGAACCCTTTGGTCGATCCTATAAGTCGACCCAATGTATATCCCTAATCGACTTTCCCTAGTCGATCTGTTGATCGATTAGGGTTTTACCCACTTCATACTAGCCTAACTTGCGATAGGTTCGAGCCCTATTCTACTTGACTAGTACCGGTGGATACCTGACGCAACCTCAAATGTGGTAATCTCCGAGAAACCCTAAAACTGATCATGAGGCAGCAAGGTGATCAAGAAGGTGTTCTATGCAACAGATAACGTCAGAAAAGCTCACTGAAAATAGGATAATCAAGTAAGTTTTCCTTAACACCCTTTATACGTGTTAGTTTTAGGTTATAACACTGTTTAATTGGTATGTGATTAGGGTTTTGGTCCATACAATGTTCTGTGTTTATTTTCCGTTGTGCATGCCTGATGACTGTGCGGATGACCACCAGAACCTAACAGTAACACACGAACAAAACGTTCGTGTGTGTGGTGTGTTCGATCGTACAAAACAAAGAGAGGGAAGAGGATTTTAGGGTTTTCAGAATTACATAATGAACAAATAATTATCTCTTTTATTTATAAGGCTTATTGGATAATTACCAAATTCAAAACAAGATAATTACCAATAATAAAAAGAAGATAATTACCAAAAGCCCAATCCGGTCCACCCCTAGGTGGCCGTCTGTATACGTAGGACCCAAAAATGGTTCACGCCCCTATTGGGCTTTTGGCCCAATCCCTCTTAAACTTAATTAAGTCTAGTTAGTTAAGTCAAACTCTATTTCGTTTAATGGATTATATATTTACATTAAAAATATAAAAATACAATCCCAAACTATTATGTGCGACTCTAATGGATCATATATTAATGACATTATTTAAGTCTTGTTATATCATGTACATAATCCTACAAACTCCCACTTTGACATGGTATAACATCTAGTAATTAAATACCGAGCAAACTGGCGTCTAGCAACGATCCTGCTTGTCTTCCAAAAATACACGACTTATCTGTCCGTTGATAGAACCAAACAATTATCATTAACTCTTAATGATTTATGATTTTAGTAATACTCTTATTCCCTTTGTTTCGATACATGTTAATTTAAGACATGGATTAAGCAATCTCAAATTACTAGCATCTGTTTCTCGATCACGAATCAGTGATATACCAAATAATAATAATAATAATAATAATAATAATAATAATAATAATAATAAAAATTGTGGTACTAAGGTGTTGGACATGAATTAAAACCTATTCCTTGAACATCACAAAAGTACTATATATCAAAAGTCAAATGATACTTAGGAATACAAATCATAAAACGAGACTCACTTATTGAAAAACATCCACGTAATGACGTCTCATATGGGTCGTCCAATATTCATCTCTATGAACTCTGGCCACAACAAGTAAATCATCATAGTCAGGCAAAAAATTTTATAACATACGTTTTTTGCGACGCTAAAACTACAGTTGGCTGCAAAACACGGTTATATTTTATGCCATCCGATTTTTGGCAAGCCAAAATCATGTCCAAGTACTACCCATATTATCCATAACTTCTACAATATCACAACATGCTAATCAAATTTTAATCAAAAAGCATAACCAAGTATCCTACTCATTACCCCAACGAAAGCCTTTAAAAAAAATAAATAAAAAAAAAACTTAAATAAAACGCAAAATCAACAAAATTGAACTTAATAACTGTGATTTAAAATAAAATGCACCAAAACTAAACAAAAACCCTAACACTTGTAATAACTCTTTTAGCTAACTATAATGATATAGCAATCACAATTACCCATATTTGCCATAAGTTCTGCAAAATCACAACATATTAATCAAATTTTAGACAACAAACTTAAAAAAACTTCAGACCTAAACGCGAAATCATGATAATTGAACTTTTTTTTTGAGCAAACAAAATAATTGAACTTAATAAGGCATTCTACTCATTATTTCCACCAAAACTCCTAAAAAAATTTCATATTTTTTGTATTAAATAAAATTCATCTCTATTTTTCTCACCTCATATGTGTCTGAGCTTCTATATAAAAAAACTAAACAAATGAAATACCGATTCCTTATCTAAATGGTTCTAGAATTAAGAATGGAAACAAGTGTACAACATGCAGTGAACTCTCACAAATCTGACAATAAGAAACATGTTTAATACAGGCAATTAGGCCAAGAAATTAAATAGAAAGTACGTGAAATTTCAATATTCGGTGATACATTCACCAAATGGAAAAGCAAAAAACTTGGGCCCTATGTGTACCTTTTTTATTTTAATTATTTTGTGTGTGAGTGTGTGTGGGGTATTTAGTAGGGTATATTTTTATAAAGTGAGTATTTAATTAAAGGTGAAATCAAAGGTGATGATGGTTTCGCTTGCCCTCTAAAAGGTGAAGAGTGGTGAAGGAAAGTGAGAGGAGAGAGAAAGCTCACGTGGCGCTGATGTGTATGGTGAAGAAATGCTTGCCTTGCCTAGTAGCCTTACGGTGATATCCTACATTGTTTGCGTTACGGTGATAACTTACGTTATTTGTATATATATTTTTTTTATTTAGTGTAAAAGTCGAGTGAGTGGGGTTTTTAGGTTGTGCTTTAAGATTGTTATCGGAAATTGTGTTTTTTGGGTTTTCTATCATAAAAATGTTACAGATTAAAAGATGATGTGAGAATAACCTCCGATGACACGCACTGCATGCACCTAACACTTTTTTAATTTTATGATATAATTTTTTACTCCTCTAACCATATATTTTGGAAAATGTTATGTTAGTTCAACTTAGAGCACGCGGTAACGTAACCGTGAGTTAAAACTTAACGCACTGCCACGTCAGCGCCACATCAGCTTTTAGCTTTTAACCTTAACTCTTGACTTTCCACCCCGGTAGCATAACTCACCTTCACCTAAATTATTATTTTCAATTTCAACCCCGTTAGAGGGGGTGGGATTTTTTTTTTTTTTTTTTTTTTTTTTTTTTTTTTTTTTTTTTTTGCCTTGCCTTGCTTAACGCACGTTAAGGGTTTAACGTGCCTCCTTAACTCACGTCTTGCCTTTAACTCACGGTAAGGTAACTCACCCATTTTTTTGGCAAAGTTAACATTTAACACAGGGGGCACGTTACCTTACCCCCTGCTCTTATGAGATTATAATGTTAGAAGCAATGAGAAGAGAGTTTAGTGGTGACTTTCCACTTGTTATAAACTCAAGAGAAGGTTAAATATTGTTTTTATTTGAACGAAGAGAAGGTGAAAATGGAAAATGCTAGAACCACATAAACAAATCTACAAAATTATTTACAAAAAAGATGTGTTATTATCTGATTGGTTTAATTAGAAAAACTATAAAAAAAATAAACCAATCAAGAAGTGACAACTATTTTTGTGGATGTTTTGTGGATTTGTTTTTGTGGGTCTAGCATTCCCATGTTAAAACAGTGATGACTTTCTATTTGTTATCATTTGTTTTTTTAGTTTTTACTCCTCTATCTCATAATAAGTGTTAACAACACTATTTTAAAATGTCTTAAATAAGTGTTCATTTTGTATTTCAAGTTTTCAACCAATGAGAAGAGAGTTTAGTGAGTGATGATAATATTTAACAGATGGAGAGTAGAATTAGTGAGATTTTATAAAACTTTATGCTTTTTGTAAACGGATAATTGTTATACGACGGATATAGCATTACTTTGGTACCATTGGTATATGTTTTGACAGGCCATATGAGAAATTTGGGCTAACAATATTCTTGTGAACCGTAATTGGTATTTAAATTTAACATTTGACTAATTTACATATCTAATTCAGCCTTTTAGCTGTTGACCTAGAATTAACGGGCTTTATTAACCAATGTTTATAAAACCATAATATGAAAGATATATCCAAATTGACTCAATTTCATGATAAAAGAGTCAAAAGTTCTCATGTAAAGCATATTAAAATTAATCCAAGGCAAGTATTTATTCATTACCATATTGATGCAATTATTCAACCGAGGCAAAAGACTAATGTCCCATAAAAAACAAAAACAACGGTAGCAAACTTATAGAGCAACCAGCCCTCTTGGACTGGATGAATCTTAGTTCACTCGATCAATGGTTATCTACTCTTTGCCAAGAGAGCGAATTATTTTAGAGTAATAGCCCCAATCAGAATGTGAAGGTGTTATGGCAGCCTCCCCAAATGGATGATCCTTCACATAATTTGGCACATCATTTGCTTCTGCAAGCCCTTTCAAGAAAGCTCGTAACTCACCATCTGGACCTGATAAACAGTTTTTTACATGTCGAGTTATATATATTGTGAGATTTGAACCAAAAACCATTTGAATCATAGGGCTAAAAGTTAATTTTTTATACATTTACCTAGAAAATCATCTTCCTTGTTATCAGGATCATAATCCCCAGGAAAAATCGACGTGTTTGGCTGCAAGAATACAAAATTCAAAAATTTGAATATGAATATTTGTATATATTTACGACTAAATAACATATAGGAGTATAATATGAAGCACAAAACATGAAAGTATAAAATTATACAGGATTAAGAAGGGCTTTCACAGGATCCGTGATCAACAATGTGTTAGATGACGAGTATTCTACATCACGCCATTTTTTCTGCCACACATACTTGAGCTCTTTCAAGAACAAAGGCTTATATTTGTTCTCCAAACACTTGAATCCCGTTTCTGTGCATTGATCTTGATCCTGACAACCAAAATATAACAAATGAACTTCGAAAATCAAACAAAAACAAAACTAGACAACTTTATGCATGTGTTGCAGACCCAATTATATGTTTATAATGAAAGTTAGTTTTATTTTTTGACTTACCCAAGTGAACAATAGCTTGCTTCTGTCTTCTCTCATGATATTGATCAGAACTGCATCTATGTTATGCCTAACGCAAACATATATACTTCAGTACAATATTTTAATAAACTTTCATGATAAATTACTCCCATTTACTTTGTCAATATAAGTGTGGTACTAAATTACAAGCAAATATGTAATGGTGTAACTTAAGGTGATAACTTAAACAAGTCACATAGTTGGACCTTTAAATGACATATTTTACTTATTACATCAAATTCAGGTGAGGAAAAATTGTCAAAATCCAATAGCCTTGTTTGTGTATAAAGTAAAATATGTTGCGTGCAAGACACTTCCCATGTGTAAAATAGTATGGTGTCCAAGCTAAAGAAAAAAAAAATGATAACAGAAAAGTATACATTCGTCAATTTACCCTTAAGCCCTTAATTAAGGCATACACAAATTATAGTTGAGTAAATTGAAAGAATGTGATACTAACTCCATAGCAGAAGACCATATTGCCACTTCAAATCTTTCAAAGCAAAACTTCAAAAACCCTTCAAAATGAGGCCTCTTGTAAACTGCATATACATATCCACAAGTTAAAGAACATATTCGGATGATGATGATATTCACCGGGTATAAACCCTTTACAAATACAAAAAAAATAAAAAAATAAAAATAAAAAAAATAATAAAAAAAAGTAGCAATCCTATGATATTAACAATAACAGCCGCACACATATATGTCCCTTATGGGACTAACAACATATGGTTGGAGTGTTGTCTTAGGCACTTTTGGCCAAATGTTGCAACTAACTTCTTTTTTTTTTTTACTTACTCATAAAATTTCCGCTAGCAAAGTCAGGTCGCCTTTTCTTTGGAATGGTGTTTGGACGGCGACGATGGGCTCGATGAACCACAAATCCACCAAGAGGAAGCACAAGGAGTTTCTTTTTCGGACCAAGGCTAAGTTTGTCCAAGGAAATGCCTAAATCGGTTCCAGTTTCCTTTTCATCTTCACGGTCGTCCTTATCAATACATGTCTCTTTGGAAGCAACAGCGACGTTCTTGATTCCTGATTCATTTTCAGCATCTTGTTCATTTTTGTGAGCGTCATCAGAAGCTACAGCGACATTCTTGACTCCTGCTTCTTTCTCATCATTTTGTTGGTTGTTATGAGTGTCATCAGAAGCTACAACGACATTCTTGATTCCTGCTTCTTTGTCAGCAACTTTTTCGTTGTTACGAGTCTCATCAGAAGCAACAGCGACATTCTTGATTCCATCTTGATTTTCACTGCTATGAGAGTCATCTGTAGCAACAACCACATTCTTGTTCTTCATATCTTTAGTATCCATTTGGGTTAATTCGGAGAGTATGCTATAAGAATATGGGATATATGAGTGTATATATGACTTATATATAACAATGGCAACTGGCTTTTGGGATATAAAATAACGATATGCATGCAAATGAAAGGTTTTTTTTTTTTTTTTTTTTTTTTTTCCATCCACTGAAAGGGTGTTTAATTATTTAATGTTGAGCCGTTACTCCGTTAGTTAATTAATGATGACCACGGACCCATTGCATTCCCTATTTTACCATGTTCTTTGAGACTGATAGAACAAATATATAAGAAATTGGGATTACTTCTACTATAATAAATTTTTGGACGCCTACTATTTATATTATTTTTAGTGCTATTGTACTTCTATTTTAGTACAAGTCTACGATGAATACGTAAGTTTTCTACTCGTTAATTTATGTAGGGTTAGGCTTAACGTAAAAACGATAACCCGAATCACCCGACCTGACATGACCCGAATCGATATTCACCCAAACCCGATTACCCGATTACTTATCGGGTCGGGTTGCGGGCTAGTTTTTTCTAACCAAAACCTGAAACAACTCGACCCGATAACACTCAATAACACGACCCAATAACACCCTTAGCGTCTATGTAAGTATCTTTTTCGATAGCATTATTTTTAGTTATAGCAAGCGATTAACATTGTATGATATTCCCGCCGTCTTAAATTAAAGGTTCACGTTTCATTTTTGAGATTATCTCATTTTAATTTTACACTTCCATTGTTTAAATATAGAAGTATTTCAAATTCCAAAATTTTAAAATTCTAAGATACTTCAAATCTCAAATGTTTTTCGGTATTAAATTTCAATCTTTTAAAATTGAAAGATTCAAATTTTAGAATTGAAAAATTAAAAACCAAATATTCCAAATTTTCATAAAGTTAAGACTTTTATAGCTTCACAAGTCTCAAAATGTCACAAACTTTTACATTTTCAAAACATTTCATAAATTTCAATGTTTTATAAATTTTCAAAAATACAAAGTTATAATTCACTATACATCACCTTCATTTGCAAGGCCATCCATATTTCGCCGCGTACTCACGTTTTTTGGCAATAGCAAATTCTCACATACCCGGATAAGCTATTTGATCGTGCGGGTCGTTGAAGAACCTCATTGCTCGTAAAAAAGTCTTTTCATCAACACCTTTGAGTTGTGCGGACATCAACTTTTCGGCCAACTCATCCTTTGCACGTTTTTTCTCCACCGCCTCCTCCATTACTTGTGATTTCTTTGCCGCATAAGTTTTTAAAGTTGCAACAACACTATTCATTGACGATAACTCGCTAACGGTCTTTTTGCCCTTTTTTTCCGTGTAGGAGTTGTGTTATCATTCAAATCCGGAAGAATAGTCTCAACATTTTCATTGCTAGATTCCGACGACTTTCTCCGTTTATCAGAATTAGACGAAGATGTTTGAACGACACATGGTTGTTTTAACCATTTGTCTGCTTTCTTAAGGATCTCCCATGCTTCAGTATGAGTAAAAGTCTTGCCTTTTTTTTTTTTTTTATAATCGGCCATGGCATTTTTCATCACGTCAAGATCGTCACAACCACTATCACGAACACGGTTCTACAACTATAAAAGTAACAAGTATAAATTACTACAACTATCACTAGTACAAAAATGGCCTATCGTCACACATGGTCGATTTCAAACGGTCACACTGTAACATATTTACGTGACTAAATGTATGAAAATAAAATAAACAGCCACACTCTATATGAACTTGTGTGACCATTTCGGAAGATATATGTCACACATTTGTATATTTATGTGACTAGAGGGTAACTGGTAAATATTTTTCGATCATTTAGTCACGTTTAATTTGGGACGTGTGACCGATACAAATCAGCTTTGAACATTAGTCATACTACAGATATACATATGTGACAAATATATGTCACACAATTGAAGAGTGTGACCAAAATAGATATATGGTCACATGAAGTAATTGTGTATGTGGCTAAATTATATAGTCAAGTTTGTCACACATTATTTAAACGTGACTGCTATTCTTTGCTAAATACTTAGCCACATATGAATTTGAAATGTGTGACAACTGAAAAGTAAGTTTGAAGCGTTAGTCACGATATGCATTTAAAAGTGACAAATATATGTCACACACTTGAAGAGTGTGTCCAAATGTCCTATATGGTCACACGAAACCATAGAAACACGATTAAGTGTAACGAAAATTCGATACATATGGTCACGTAAGTTAATATTTGTGTCTAAAGTTTAGTGTGTGTTTGCTTGTCAAATACTAACACTATTCATTGACGATAACTCGCTAACGGTCTTTTTGCCCTTTTTTCCGTGTAGGAGTTGTGTCGTCATTCAAATCCGGAAGAATAGTCTCAACATTTTCATTGCTAGATTCCGACGACTTTCTCCGTTTATCAGAATTAGACGAAGATGTTTGAACGACACATGGTTGTTTTAACCATTTGTCTGCTTTCTTAAGGATCTCCCATGCTTCAGTATGAGTAAAAGTCTTGCCTTTTTTTTTTTTTTTTTACTTTTATAATCAGCCATGGCATTTTTCATCACGTCAAGATCGTCACAACCACTATCACGAACACGGTTCTACAACTATAAAAGTAACAAGTATAAATTACTACAACTATCACTAGTACAAAAATGGCCTATCGTCACACATGGACGATTTCAAACGGTCACACTGTAACATATTTACGTGACTAAATGTATGAAAATAAAATAAACAGCCACACTCTATACGAACTTGTGTGACCATTTCGGAAGATATATTTCACACATTTGTATATTTATGTGACTAGAGGGTAACTGGTAAATATTTTTCGATCATTTAGTCACGTTTAATTTGGGACGTGTGACCGATACAAATCAGCTTTAAACATTAGTCATACTACAGATATACATATGTGACAAATATATGTCACACAATTGAAGAGTGTGACCAAAATAGATATATGGTCATATGAAGTAATTGTGTATGTGGCTAAATTATATAGTCAAGTTTGTCACACATTATTTAAACGTGACTGCTATTCTTTGCTAAATACTTAGCCACATATGAATTTGAAATGTGTGACAACTGAAAAGTAAGTTTGAAGCGTTAGTCACGATATGCATTTAAAAGTTTGTCACACACTTGAAGAGTGTGTCCAAATGTCCTATATGGTCACACGAAACCATAGAAACACGATTAAGTGTAACGAAAATTCGATACATATGGTCACGTAAGTTAATATTTGTGTCTAAAGTTTAGTGTGTGTTTGCTTGTCAAATACTAATGTGTATAGTCACATTTAATTGAAGCACCATCATGTGATTATAGGCTTTACAATAGTCACACCATATCACAAATGCGTATCTAAATGATGTTTATGGCCACATTATAAGGGTATTATATGTGACCAATACATTCCAAATAGTCACATTGTGAAATATTCATGTGACTATTATTTATAGCAAAATGTGAACTCAGTTATCATTAACCTTGCTATTAGTCACATTGAGTGTTTGTGTGACTAAATCATAGTCATATTTTGTCACACAATATTTAAGCGTAGTCACAATTCGATACATATGGTCACACATTTCCGATAACTTATGTAATGTGATATTCACTTAATTGAGTTCAGTCTATTGGTCAAACAATTTTCCAAAGGTTCAAAATATTCAGGGTGTTTACTACTGCTAGTACATAGTTAATACGGCTAGTACACAGTTTATGCTGCTAGAAGTTATAGTTTTGTATAATCTGGAATCCTTTAATTTAAAAGAGTATTCGCAAGTACGAACTTAACAATTAATACATCAACAACAACAACAACAAAAATCCTTTAAAAGAGTATTTGCAGCAAAACAAAAGCTTAAATAGGTTCTGCAGACAAAAAATAAATCCCTAAACAGAGTGTTGCAGCTTGAGAATGACATTTGCTTCACTTTGATTTTCGTATAACAATACCTTCACAGTCGGTTCGATAGTAGGTATCCTTTGCTTGTAGATTTACTACCGGCAGTACGTTATCATTTTGCTCGTGAATGACTGTACTAAATTCCTCATCGACATCGTCATACGTTTCTTTGTAATTCTTGTTAGGTGTTTTAAAGACAATAGACAACTTACAATTTGCCGGGTCTTTCACATAAAACACTTGTTGTGCTTGTGAGGCTAATATGAACGGATCATCCTTGTGGCCTATACTATTCAGGTCTACCAATGTATAACCAAGATTATCGCGTTTGACCCCACCTTTTTTTGAATTAACCCAATCACATTTGAAAAGAGGAATTTGCCTGCAATGGTAATCTAGTACCCATATCTCTTGTAAAACCCCATAATAATATGCTTTTCTTGTGGTTGAAACTTCCTTCGATATGTGAATATCTGCTGCCTCAACACTAACCCCACTGTTCTGGTAAACTATGCCATCATTACTTTTCGTACGAAATGTATACCCATTGATGTTATATGCCTCGTATTTCACTATGGTGGCGCGTGGTCCAAATGATATCCACCTCACAGTTTCTGATACACTATCTTTGGATATTGCTAACTCTCTCTCAACCTGAATTTCATTACAAGTACATGTTACCTTTAAAGTGCAGGAACAACTCACTTATATTTATCAAAAATAAACTATTAGTATAAACAACACATACGAGTGATTACCTCTTTGTGTAACCACGTAGCAAAAGATTTAGTGTGCTCATGCTCCAGCAATGCCACTTTTCTACCCGGGTATTTTGTTTTCAAAAATTGCTTGTGTCTCCTGAAACAAAACAATGTATTTGATTATTATATCTGATACAACATTTTAAGCAACGAAATAGACATGTATGTGTTAGTAATACTTACTCGATATACGGCACAATTTCATCTGTATTCTGTATTACATACAAATGTGCTTTCTGAAAGACGTCTCCGGAAAGTACATTTGATTTGCCGGCCGACAATGGCTTTCCATCCTCATTTTCATTGGTTACATGTTTATCAGGTGGGATACCGATAGTTTTCATGGTTTTATGATACTCGCTAAAAAACTCTATTGTTTCTTCCGCGATAGTCTCCTCAGCAATGCATCCCTCTGGTCTATTTCTGTTTCGCACATGTCCTTTAATAACCTTCATACATCTTTCGAAGGGATACATCCACCGAAAGCATACGGGACCACATAATTTTACCTCCCTAGTTAGGTGCACTGTCAAGTGTATCATAATATCAAAAAATGACGGAGGAAAGAACTTCTCGAGAAGGCACAGTGTTACAACAAGTTCTTGTTGCATCTTATCTATTTCTTTCAAGATGATTTCTTTCCTACATATAGCTTTAAAGAAAAAGCAAAACCTGATAATAGCAAATCGTGTGGGTGGGTGCATGATTGAACGTATAGCAATGGGCAAAAACTCTTGCATTAGCATGTGATAGTCATGCGATTTAAAGCCAATGAGCTTCTTATCATTTTGGCTGACCAAACTAGAGAAATTTGAACAATAGCCTTGTGGTACCCTGATGTTGCTTAACGTTTCACATAAGATGTCTTTTTCAGCATTCGTTAATGTGTAACCTGCTGGAGGTAGTGTTGTTTTGTCTGCTTCTTTCCTAGCAAACAACTCTTCTTTTATCCCCAACTCTTCCAGATCCAATCGAGCATTCATTCCATCTTTTGTCTTTCCAGGAACTTTCAGCAAAGTTCCGACTAGACTCTCAGCAACATTCTTTTCTACATGCATGAAGTCAATACAATGTGCAACAACATTATGCCTCCAATACCTTAGCTTTCGATACCAAATGTTGAATTTTTCCAATATGGTTCATTTACTTGGCTTGCACTACCCTCTGCTTCTGTTGTTTTCCTTTTCTGCTTTGTAATCTTCCCACCTCTGCCTCTCGTATCTTCTTGGTTATTCGAGGTGTTATTGTTTGTTCGTTTGCCTTTTCCCCATTTATTTTCAATTAGTTGTACCTCGTTGTATATTTGTTCCCCAGTCAATGGAGTTGGAGCATGCTGAAATTCTTCTTTTCCATTAAACGCCGTCGTTTGCCTTATGAACGCATGGTTGTATGGTAGATATCGTCTGTGTCCAGCATAACTTTGCTTGGATGAGGCGGAAAGTCTAACACAGTGTGTATCTTTCCCACATACTACACAACCTTTGAATCCACTGTATGGGTCAAAACTGTTTTTATGAGTTAGAAACTGTAAATATTAAAACTTTTGGATAAATATTGTTAATAAGGATACTATTGGACCTAAAGTGTAATAATAATTAACTTTGGACTAACGGTGTAAAATCTATATCGTTAGGGTTAAAAGTGTAACTTTGGTGAAACTTAAAAGATTTTTCTGTAATATTATTTTATAAAAATAATATTAATGTTTTATATATAAATACACATATTTAATATAAAACTTTTATAAATTTAACTTATATATATATACGCTATATAATTCACGTTCTATAATTAATATTTACGATATATGACGATACGTTTATTCATTTTCTTTTATAAATTTCAATCATGACTCATCGTCTACAAGCTATGACTTAATATAAATTTCCATCGATCATCGATCATTATACTCACAAGTTATATGTATATATAACTATGTTTTTGAACTTAAGGCATTTAAAACAAACACGAGTTTTGTTCATGACTAAATGACTAGTATTCACGATAAAACCGGACTTAGAATATCAACTAAAACTTGCCATATCTTTTAGGTTGTGTGTGAAGCTGTTGCCTAGCATCGTTGAGTTTACGATACTACTACATCTACTGTACTACTAAGGTGAGTTCATGGCCCACTTTTATACTATTTTGTGGGGAGATACATGCTTAAAAACCGAACACAAGTCTTTATTTTGGTATATTGTTATACCGGCTGGCCATTCTTATTGCTTAAGTAGCTATTGCCAAAAGTCCCTCGATCATGAACCTTAATCACTTGCAGGGTGAATGTAAATAACTGTGGATAGATCTATTTGGGGCTAACAATCCCCGTTTGGTTGTTGGAGAAAACCACCAAACGCACTTTATTTGATGACATAGGTTAATGGCAAATACCTGTCTTGGGGGCCTATTATTTTACGTCATATTATTTTATATGATTGGCTGTTAAATCGTTGTGTGTCATGAACTTAAGGCAATAATGATAATGAATGATGAATATGGATATGGAAGTATGATTTTCAACTTGTTTGATTGCATGTGAATTGCAATAAATGACTTTATCTTGTGTTCAACTGTTAAATTTAAACCTATGAATATCACTCAACTTTTGTTGACTTTTAGCATGTTTATCTCAGGAATTAAGCAAGAAGGACCATGAAGGCACGGAGTGGGCATGTAAACAGGCACGGACTTAAATAAATGTTTTGATACATTTCAAAACTTGTTGTTAAATTATGAAACATCTTAATGTCTTGATTGTTTTGGTATTTTAAATAAAATTAAACTTTAAAACGTCACTTTGTGTCGTTTTCTATGATTGTGACAAAGATCCTTGAAGTAATACCCCGAAAGTCTTCCGCTGTTATCGACAAATTTTGGGGGTGTTACAGAACTAAGTCCCTGTGGATACGACCTGGTCTTACCTTAATCTAATACTACCAACGGGGGTTATACTTTACCCGTGTGTTTGGTTTATTAAAATCGGTGAAACTAGTATTATAAATTTAAAGCTTTCCTTACACATCAAAGTTTTTGGTGCCGCTGCCGGGGACTTAAATCTGTTCCTTAAGTATTTTCGAAGTAAAATTAGCAAACAATACCAAAAATCTCTTCAAAACCAGATCACTCTGTTTCTTCTGTTTCAGAAAGCACGCAGCAAAAACACACTTGTATGCCGCAATTTTACATAGAGCACACACAGATCGCCGTACTTGTCTCCAAGTACGACGCACTTACTTCAATCCGTAACGTTTTTTCTTAAAATTCACAAACCTTTTTATAAAAACCAAAAAGAATCATCTTTTTCACCATCTTTTGAGATTAATCTTCTCGGTAAAAACAACACCGCCGTACTTACACACAAGTATGCCGCACATTGCTATTTCACACAAGTACGCCGCACACTATTTAGTGTACGCCGCACTCACTTACTCAGAAAATGAAATTTGTCAAATTGATTTAAATTTCGCTCTCTATCCTTGAATGCACACTTGCTCAGCTGAAACTGAACCCATTTCACCTCTATCAGAACCTGAAAGAACTTTAAACGAAAGAAAACATAATAATAAAAGAGTTCCTATTTCTAAAAAAGATGAAAGACCCGAACAACCTCGTGTTCACCACACACCTGTTGACGATATCTCAAACTTCAGATTTTACATCAAATTAATCCAAATTCATGATCCAATGGATGACGCTGATAATCAACCAATGTGGGCCAACGATCGTACCGTTGCACCTACACCTGGACCAGCTATTACCATTCCTGAAACTGCAAACGAATTTGCAATCAAAGGAAATCACCTGACTCTTCTCAAGGGAAGCCTATTTGATGGTCGAATTAAAGCTGATCCTCACAAACACATTCATGAATTCCAAAGCGTATGCGACATGTTCAAATACGGAGCTACCGAAACTGAAGCGGTAAGACTCATGATGTTTCCTCTATCTCTAACGGGAGAAGCTAAAACTTGGCTTGATGAACTCGATGAAGGAACCATAGAATCCTGGGACGAACTTCGTACTGCTTTCGTTAGTAGATATTTTCCTACAGCTCTATTTGATAAACTTCTCGGAGAAATCCGAGGATTCTCACAACACGAACATGAAAATCTAACCGAAGCCTGGCTTCGAATGAAAGAATTGCTAAGAAACTGTCATGGACATGGTCTAACAAAAGGCAATATAATCAAAATCTTTTATCACGGTCTTGATGAAATAACTCAAGAAGCTTTAAACGCTGCGGCCGGTGGTATATTCCTCTATAAAACACCAAATCAAGCGTATCAACTCCTTGAAGACAAAGTCTTACTTAAACTAGATTGGGCAAAAGAACAAAAACCAAAAACTTCTCTTCGTAAAACTGTTGCTTTCGCTGATGAAGGCAGTAGCAATTCTGATACTAATAAAATTATGGCAAGAATGGATGCCATGGCAATTAAAATGGATGCTCAATACAAAGAAATAAAAGAACAACGTGAAAGTTGTAATCATTGTGGCGGAAACCATGCTACCGCAAATTGCAGTGATGATGACACACCTATGTCACGTGAAGAAGAAGCTAAATTTATGAACACTTTTAGACGCACCCGTTTCTATGAGAACTATCGTGATCGTGATCGAGAACGAGAACGATGAAGACCTAGCGCGAAAAACGAATATAATCGAGAACCTTACAAACAAACAAACACTGATGAAAAACCAGATGTTCAAACTCAACTGAATGATTTTATTAAAGCACAAAAATCAACAAACCTTTTTGTGAAATATCAATACATGGACTTAAAAGACAAACTTGAATCTGCTGCTAGAAATCACCAAGCCTCGATACAAAACTTAGAAGCCAAATTTGACAGATTTGCTGAAAAACAATTAGGTCGAGCTTTTGGATCCCTTCCTAGTAACACTCAACCTAATCCTAAAAACAAACCTTATCAACCACCGCAAGCTCATCATGAGCATGTCAATGCTATTACCACAAGAAATGGTACTTCTTATGATCCACCCATTGATCCCAGTCAAACTCAACAACCTGTTGAAGTTTTCACTGATGATGAAAAAGAGGAAGAAACTGTCCCTCGTAGAGAAACCACAACTCCTGAAACACCAGCACCTAAACCCTATAAACCTAGAATTCCATATCCTCAACGCTTAAGAAAAGAAAAAATGGAAGCTCAGTATGGAAAATTTCTTGATATAATTCGAGCTGTCCGAATTAATTTCTCTCTTGTTGACGTTTTAGCCGGAATGCCCAACTATGGGAAATTTCTCAAAGAACTTGTTAGTAACAAAAGCAAACTCGAACAAATTTCAGCAATTTTCCTTAATGAAGAATGTTCAGTTATCGTTCAAAACAAAATTCCACCAAAACTTAGAGACCCAGGAAGTTTCCTGATTCCTTGTACTTTCAGTAAAACATTCTCGTGCAATGCTTTAGCCGATCTTGGTGCTAGCATTAATTTGATGCCGTATTCTCTATATGCTAAATTATCAATTGAAACACTTAAACCAACTAAGAGGAGTGTTCGGTTAGCTGACCGATCTTTCCAATATCCTGTTGGAATAGCTGAAAACATGTTAGTCGAAGTTGGAAAATTCACCTTTCCAGTTGATTTCATTATCCTAGAAATGGAAGAAGATAGCAAAGTACCCCTAATCTTAGGAAGACCTTTTCTCCATACAGCCGATGCTATGATTCGAGTTAAACCGAAACAACTCAATCTTGGAGTTGGAAAAGAAAGAATGATTTTTTCCATAGACAAGGCTATGAAACACTCTTACTCTACCGATGACACATGCTTTAGAATTGATGTTATCGATGAAATTCTCGAAGAAGATTTCGATGAACTACTAGATGAATTTAATCAACTACTGTACTCAGTCGATGGAACACTTCTTGAACACGAAGTCATGGTTGAATATGATCAATTCATGGCTATGACCCTCGAAGATAAAAATGAAAGTTCCGATGACGAGGAAAAAAATGAAGAAGAATTATCATTTGAGAAAACAAACCCTGACAATGAACTTAGACTTAGAAATTCTATCGAAGAACCACCTACTGATCTCATTCTCAAATCATTACCAGACCATCTGGAATATTCTTTCTTGGAAGGAGAATCGTTACTTCCAATCATAATTTCATCTAAACTCTCTGAAAAGAAAAAAGGAAAAGTAATTTNATGGTTGAATATGATCAATTCATGGCTATGACCCTCGAAGATAAAAATGAAAGTTCCGATGACGAGGAAAAAAATGAAGAAGAATTATCATTTGAGAAAACAAACCCTGACAATGAACTTAGACTTAGAAATTCTATCGAAGAACCACCTACTGATCTCATTCTCAAATCATTACCAGACCATCTGGAATATTCTTTCTTGGAAGGAGAATCGTTACTTCCAATCATAATTTCATCTAAACTCTCTGAAAAGAAAAAAGGAAAAGTAATTTCAGTTCTAAAAAACCACAAAAGAGCCTTTGCTTGGAAAACTAGTGACATACCTGTAATTTGTTCATCCTTCTGTAAACACAAAATTCAGTTAATGGGTGATATGAAACCAGTGGTTCAAAAGCAAAGAAGACTTAATCCGAATATGAAAGAAGTAGTCAAGAAGGAAGTTGTCAAACTCCTTGACTCAGGAATCATCTACACTATAACAGATAGCCCATGGGTAAGTCCTATTCATTGTGTACCCAAGAAAGGTGGTATAGCAGTAGTAACTAATAAAAATGACGAACTTGTCACAACTAGAACTGTCACTGGTTGGCGCGTATGTATTGACTACAGAAAACTAAATGAATGATGCAGCTCTTGATCTCCGAACGATGGAGGAGCTGTGTCAGCCTACTATGCAGGGGAGGGGAGGACCCATTGCACCACTCACTATCAGTTCCACGGATTTTGGACTCAAGCACCACATGATCCAGCAAGTCCAGAATTCATGTCAGTTCCACGGTTTACCGGGTGACGATGCAAATAAGCATCTCGATAAATTTTTGACCGTCACCCAGAGTATGAAGCAGAATGGTGTCACCGATGACGTGTTTACCGCCGATTTTATACGAGGTTTTGTGCTTCGATAAATTTTTGACCGTCACCCAGAGTAGGATTAGTTTTTATATATGTAGTGTTTACTGCCGATTTTATACGAGGTTTTGTGCTTCGTTTTCTTAGTAAATTATAGGTTATATTGGACAAGAAGATAAAGAAGAAGTTGGATGAGCATTGATTGATGTTTATTTTCTTGGAGGAGGATTTAACCGTGTTTCACATCGTCCATGCCGAGCAAATCAGGGGAGTACTAGTTTCTTTCTCTATTTTATCATAACTTTTATGCTTTTTAGGAACATTGGGGACAATGTTCGATTTAAGTGTAGGGAGGGTAAAATGGGATACCTTAAAAACTATAACTTCACTTGATTTTTGTTTTGTTTTAGAGTAAATGTGTAATAAAACTAAGAGAAATATTTATTAGGAGTGAAACTTTAGTCTTAATAAGCGTCTCATGGATAGGAATTATATTGCTACCACAAAAACCCTACTAAATTTCCACCCCAAATATGTGAGGTTCGCCTTTAGATCTTTAGGAAAAAGTATTCACCTTTCATGCTTATGAGTGTACCGGTAGTATATAGATTCTAGAACTTGCGTTTGTTATGCATCCCGAGACCGCTAGTGAGACTACATTCGTGTAGTTAGGATTTACTAAATGATAAGAGACATTAGGATAACCCTTGTTTTAAACCTGTATTATAATTACGTTGACTTCATTGGTCAAGTAATTTTCCCACACCTTTGCGATGTACTCATCTTTAGTACATGATACCCATAGTACACCCCTTAGAGCCTATCTTTTTCGCAGTTCTCGTAATATTTTGGTGGATTCCGAAATATTAATGAAGAACATTGTTTACAATCCACCCCGAAATGTACACTCAAATCGCCTTAGCCTACCTTGTATGCGCTCACTTTTAATGCATTATTGTTACAACTTATATGTTTAAACCCTTTGTCAATTGTTGATAAAAAAAATATTTGTTACGCTTTTAGGGGGTCATTTAAGCCCTATATGGTGATTTTATGATCAAATATTACTTCAAATCGTTTCTTTTATCTTTTTAGGTATTTGGAACGTGATTTCTGGAAAATGGAGCATTTTTGGAGCTTTTCGGACGTTTTTATGCTCAAGTACGAAGAAAACAAGAAAAGTCAAGTTTTCACACTGATGACGTGGGATTGCGACCACGCAACAGGTTTTACCTCTCAAGGGATCTTGAGAAGCTTGCAATCCCACCAGGCAGTGTACCTGGTCGGTGTAGTATAGTGTAGTGGTAAGTACGGGGGATTGATCGTTCTCTCACAGGGAATAGTGTTCGTTAGGATAGAAAAACTACTCTAAAAGGTCTAAAGGTGAAGGAAGATTATTTTTGTATTTTTATATTTTATGGAAAGCAAGCAAAATCTCGGGTTTTGGAGGAGTGGGCGGAATTAGTTGCTAGTCAACTAACCCAAAAACTGCAATTGCAATNTCAAGAAGGAAGTTGTCAAACTCCTTGACTCAGGAATCATCTACACTATAACAGATAGCCCATGGGTAAGTCCTATTCATTGTGTACCCAAGAAAGGTGGTATAGCAGTAGTAACTAATAAAAATGACGAACTTGTCACAACTAGAACTGTCACTGGTTGGCGCGTATGTATTGACTACAGAAAACTAAATGAAGCTAAAGCAAAAGATTATTTTCCTCTCCCATTCATGGACCAAATGTTTGAAAGACTAGCGGGAAATGAATATTTCTGTTTTCTAGATGGATTCTCTGGATATTTCAAAATACTAATCGATCAAATGGATCAAGAGAAAACAACATTTACTTGTCCTTTCGGAACCTTTGCGTATCGACGTATGCCCTTTGGCTTATGTAATGCACCTGCTACTTTTCAAAGGTGTATGATAGCAATATTTCATGATATGATTGAAGAATCCGTGGAAGTTTTCATGGATGATTTTTCAGTCTTTGGAAATTCTTTGGATAAATGCCTAAGTAATCTAGATAAAATGCTTCAACGTTGCAAAGACACAAATCTTGTGCTTAATTGGGAAAAATGTCACTTCATGGTCAAAGAAGGTATTGTGCTCGGACATAAAGTGTCAGGAGCAGGACTTGTAGTTGACAAAGCAAAAGTTGATGTAATCTCGAAACTACCACGACCTACTAATGTAAAAGGCATTAGAAGGTTTATAGGACACGCTGGATTCTATCGACGATTTATTAAAGATTTCTCAAAAATTGCTCGACCGTTAACTAAACTTCTAGAAAAGGATATTACCTTTGAATTCGATGAAGAATGTCAAAAAGCTTTTGAAACTCTCAAAGAAAAACTCACATGTACGCCCATTATAATAAGTCCAAATTGGAATTTACCATTTGAATTAATGTGCGATGCAAGCGATTTTGCCGTCGGGGCTGTCTTAGGACAGAAGATGGTAGACATTTCCATCCTATCTACTTTGCTAGCAAAACACTCAATGCTGCTCAACAAAACTACACAGTTACTGAAAAAGAACTCATGGTCGTTGTGTTTGCGTATGATAAATTTCGAGCATATCTAGTTCTATCTAAAACTGTGGTTTATACAGATCATTCCTGATGACGTGGGATTGCGACCACGCAACAGGTTTTACCTCTCAAGGGATCTTGAGAAGCTTGCAATCCCACCAGGCAGTGTACCTGGTCGGTGTAGTATAGTGTAGTGGTAAGTACGGGGGATTGATCGTTCTCTCACAGGGAATAGTGTTCGTTAGGATAGAAAAACTACTCTAAAAGGTCTAAAGGTGAAGGAAGATTATTTTTGTATTTTTGTATTTTATGGAAAGCAAGTAAAATCTCGGGTTTTAGAGGAGTGGGCGGAATTAGTTGCTAGTCAACTAACCCAAAAACTACAATTGCAAGAAAAATAAAATAACTAAACTATTGTGGTTGTGAAAACTTATATGGAGACAAATGTGTTTACTTAGACTTCCTTACTCCCTAACTATCTTTTACCGGTTAATTGGTGTATGTATTACTTGCGTGGATGACGGGTGTATTCCTTAACAATTCATGGGGTGGGGTACATATCTCCCCAATTCTATGAGCTCTTATCTCCTCCTACAACTATGCGTACACATAATCATAGGGATATTGGAATCTGTGATGAACCATTACCCACTTTTGGGGGCTCAGCAAACTCTTGAAATAGCGGAAGTGTAAACAGTGGCTCATGCGTTAAATACTACCTTAATAACCTAGTACGCATTAGTTACATGTTTCTTAAGACGTTCAAGCATGTTACCATATAGGAGTATTGTCAGTTTTCTTAAGCCTAACATTGATGAAACATTCATCCCAACAAAGTAATAACACACCAATCAACCAATAATTAATAGTTAGGTTTCATTAGATCTAAGCAAACACAAGAAAAATCTAGCCTAGCATGTTAATTGAAAGACAAGCATAAGATATAATTAACCAACACATAGACATATTGATTAATTTAAGTGAGGACTTATCTTTAATTGAACATGAAGGATTCAAGGGTGAAAAACCCTTGAAAATACAACCAAATTCGTCTTTAGGGTTTTTCCCAAACTTGTACCAAAAGTTCCACACACTAATGAATGAAAAATAGAAAAGTATATATAGATTTTACATTCTGACGGCGTCAGGTTATGGGTTCTGACGCCGTCAGCTCGCCGTCATTAGGGTTCTCGGATGGCCTAGATTTACTTCTGACGCCGTCTCTCTTTATTTTGCTCTGGGCCGTCACTCTTTAAGTTAACACCTGACGGCCTACTTTCTCTAACACCTGACGCCGTCAGGTGTAAACATCTTGTTTTCTTCATAGGGCGTCTAGTGTAATCTGATTTCACTCCTTTGTCCATGTTGGCTGATGGCGTCACCTTGTGACTCTGACGCCGTCAGGTAGGTTTTCCAGCTTCTTTTGAGACTTTGTCGTTTTCTTCACTTAAATGCTCCAAAAACATCCAAATTAGCATGTTTTCCAGATTTCTTCTCAAAAGTACCTAAAATGACAAAAGGAACGATTTAGGGCAACATTTGATCACATTTACTCGAATTAGGGCTTAAATGACCCCTTAAAACGGGTACANAATGATGGTTGACATTTCCATCCTATCTACTTTGCTAGCAAAACATTCAATGCTGCTCAACAAAACTACACAGTTACTGAAAAAGAACTCATGGCCGTTGTGTTTGCGTATGATAAATTTCGAGCATATCTAGTTCTATCTAAAACTGTGGTTTATACAAATCATTCCTGATGACGTGGGATTGCGACCACGCAACAGGTTTTACCTCTCAAGGGATCTTGAGAAGCTTGCAATCCCACCAGGCAGTGTACCTGGTCGGTGTAGTATAGTGTAGTGGTAAGTACGGGGGATTGATCGTTCTCTCACAAGGAATAGTGTTCGTTAGGATAGAAAAACTACTCTAAAAGGTCTAAAGGTGAAGGAAGATTATTTTTGTATTTTTGTATTTTATGGAAAGCAAGTAAAATCTCGGGTTTTGGAGGAGTGGGCGGAATTAGTTGCTAGTCAACTAACCCAAAAACTACAATTGCAAGAAAAATAAAATGACTAAACTATTGTGGTTGTGAAAACTTATATGGAGACAAATGTGTTTACTTAGACTTCCTTACTCCCTAACTATCTTTTACCGGTTAATTGGTGTATGTATTACTTGCGTGGATGACGGGTGTATTCCTTAACAATCCATGGGGTAGCGTACATATCTCCCCAATTCTATGAGCTCTTATCTTCTCCTACAACTATGCGTACACATAATCATAGGGATATTGGAATCTGTGATGAACCATTACCCACTTTTGGGGGCTCAGCAAACTCTTGAAATAGCGGAAGTGTAAACAGTGGCTCATGCGTTAAATACTACCTTAATAACCTAGTACGCATTAGTTACATGTTTCTTAAGACGTTCAAGCATGTTACCATATAGGAGTATTGTCAGTTTTCTTAAGCCTAACATTGATGAAACATTCATCCCAACAAAGTAATAACACACCAATCAACCAATAATTAATTAGGTTTCATTAGATCTAAGCAAACACAAGAAAAATCTAGCCTAGCATGTTAATTGAAAGATAAGCATAAGATATAATTAACCAACACATAGACATATTTATTAATTTAAGTGAGGACTTATCTTTAATTGAACATGAAGGATTCAAGGGTGAAAAACCCTTGAAAATACAGCCAAATTCGTCTTTAGGGTTTTGTACCAAAAGTTCCACCCTAATGAATGAAAAATAGAAAAATATATATAGATTTTACATTCTGACGGCGTCAGGTTATGGGTTCTGACGCCCTCAGCTCGCCGTCATTAGGGTTCTCGGATGGCCTAGATTTACTCTGACGCCATCACTCTTTAATTTACTCTGGGCCGTCACTCTTTAAGTTAACACCTGACGGCCTACTTTCTCTAACACCTGACGCCGTCAGGTGTAAACATCTTGTTTTCTTCATAGGGCGTCTAGTGTAATCTGATTTCACTCCTTTGTCAACGTTGGATGACGGCTTCACCTTGTGACTCTGACGCCGTCAGGTAGGAAATCCAGCTTCTTTTGAGACTTTGTCGTTTTCTTCACTTTTATGCTCCAAAAACGTCCAAATATGCATGTTTTCCAGAATTCTTCTCAAAAGTACCTAAAATGACAAAAGAAATGATTTAGGGCAATATTTGATCATATTTACTCGAATTAGGGCTTAAATGACCCCTTAAAACGGGTACACTTTTCGTCTCATCAATTTCGCTCTCAGATATCTATTTAAAAAACAAGATGCTAAACCACGTCTTATTCGTTGGATTCTGCTTTTGCAAGAATTCGACATAGAAATCAAAGACAAGAAAGGTGTTGAAAACGTAGCCGCCGATCATTTGTCTCGTTTAGAAAATGAGGATGAAGAAATAGAAATTGAAATAAATGATAGTTTTCCTGACTAAACCCTTAATGAAATTAGCTCTCCAGACACGCCTTGGTTCGCAGACATTGCAAACTATCTGGCGGGGGACATACTAAGAAAAGGAATGACTCACCAAGAGAAAAGAAAATTCTTCTGAAATATAAAGAAATATTTTTGGGATGAACCATACTTATTCAAAATCCGTCCTGACGGAATAATCCGTAGATGTGTCTCTGGACCTGAAACTCGTGCTATTCTTGATAAATGTCACCATGGACCTACCGGTGGACATTATGGTGCTATCGCGACCACTAAAAAGTATTCGAATCTGGATTTTATTGGCCAACAATTCTAAAAGAAGCACATACTCTAGTTCGCCTTTGCGAATCATGTCAGAAAACTAGAAACATTTCTAAAAGAGATGAAATGCCTATGAATTACATTCAAGTCTGTGAAATTTTTGACATCTGGGGTATAGACTTTATGGGACCATTTTCTAAATCATCAAAATTCGAATATATCCTAGTCGCTGTTGACTATGTCTCAAAATGGGCAGAAGCCCAAGCTCTTCAAACTAATGATGCCAAAGTTGTTGTAACATTTCTTAAGAAACTATTCCGTCGTTTTGGAATACCAAAAGCTCTAATTAGCGACAGAGGAACTCATTTTTGCAACAAATTAATGGAAAAAGCTATGAAAAGATATGGAGTTAACCATCGGTTCTCTACATCATACCCTCAAACTGGTGGTCAAGTTGAAAATACTAACAGAGCTCTTAAAAGAATACTTGAAAAACTGTTAAAGAAAATCTAGCTATTTGGTCAAGGAAATTAGATGATGCTCTATGGGCATTTAGAACTGCTTATAAAACTCCAACTGGAACAACACCATACAAACTCATATATGGTAAAGCATGCCACCTACCATTTGAATTAAAACACCGTGCATACTGGGCACTTTTAAAAATTGTAACCTAGATCTAATAGCAGCCGGTGAAAAACAAATGTTTCAACTTCATGAATTAGACGAACTACGCTTTTATGCTTATGAAAACTCTCGTCTTTATAAAGAAAAAACTAAAGTTTGGCATGATAAGAAATTAAAAATGAGAAAAGAATTCAAGAAAGGAGATAAAATCCTACTTTTTCAATCAAAGTTCAAAATCAAACAACCAAAACTTAAAAGCCGCTAGGTTGGACTTTATATTGTAAAACACCAATATCCATCCGGATATGTTGAACTATATGGACGTGACGATAAAAGTTTTATAGTCAATGGTCACAGGCTTAAATTATATAATGAGGAAGAAAGTTTCAACGATAGAATGGAAGAATCAACACCATTCTTTCCAATTGACTAAAACACACTAATCACATGAGTCGAGCTATAGACTCTGAAATTAGCGCTTGGCGGGAGGCAACCCGTTTTAACCTATTTTGTTTTATTTCCTTTTTCACTTATATTAAAACTTTGTTTTAAACCACACTGTAAATCTTAAGTGTGGAGGTAAAAAAAAACCAAAAATATAAAAAATATATATATAAAACCCACAAAAAGCCAAAAATATTTTCTATTTTTGTGTGTTTGTTTTATCTTTTGCAGATTACTATGAAGACCACATTTGGAAAGCACAGCTCTTCATGCTCTCTCATTTGTCCTAGGGAAGTTACTCTCTTTTCTACTAATATTTTTTCTATTTTTATTTTTATTATTCAGTTATAAACATTGAGGGCAATGTCCAACTTGAGTATGAGGGGGAGTCAAATAGTAAAAATATTTATCAAAAGAAAAAAAACTGATTATATGACTAAACCATTTTAAAACTTAAAAATTATATGCTTTTATAAGTTATTAAGGCAAATCCACTTGGATTGACACTATAGCTAGATACAATTTCATTCACCAACAAATGTGAGATTCTTATAAGCCTTTATGAGTGTATATCTGCTACACTTTCTCCAAACATATGAGTGAGCCGACGATTTAAATTAGCTCTAGAACTTGCGCTTATTCATCAATAACGAATGCCGCAGTGAGATTGCATTTCTTATGCTTTATAGACAATTTTAAATGATATTGAGGCAAACTTAGGATTTACACTAAAAAGCCATCTTATGAAATCATAATCTAGCTGACTATACTGGTCACTAGTATATTCAAGAAAATAACCTTCTAGCGCTCATTTTAGTGCTATTGCCACCTAGAATAACATGCTGAGCCTAAGCCTTTTTCCTATTCTCAAACCATATTGCTTATGAAAAAAAATGATGAAAAAAAAGAAAAAAGAAAGAAAAGAAGTGATTATTATGTTGGAATAAAAAGATCCTTGTATATTGATGTTATGCAGCTGTTTAGTATATCCTTCTACAAATCCTACAAGAAACAAAAAAAGAAAATTACCAATGCTTTGCTCATACCCTTAATCCCTAAGCCAACCCGAAAAAGTCATCATTGATATCATTGTCTGGTGCTTACGCCTTGTCGAAGTTATCTTTGTGATTTGTGCAAGCCTATGGTAGCTATTTAGTCATGTCTTTGCATATATTGAGTGAACTAAACCCTATTCGAGTGAATTGTGTGAATCATTTAAAATATATCCTTCGTGAGGTGTTTTTAGTTATGTGTCAATGCCTTTCTAGCAAAATAATAAATCTGATAATATATCTCCATGATCACAAAACAATTTAATTTTCTCGCCTGATTGCTTGAGGGCAAGGAATAGCTAACTGTGGAGGTATTTGATAACGCTCTAATTATACATATTTCTTGAGCATTATTCTATATGTTTTATGATCATTTTACGTGAACTTTTGGTACTTAATAGCATAAAATGAATGTTGGTTCACTCTTGGATGGTCTGAGCATGAAACACCTAAAAACCTACTATTTCGCCACTTGAAGTGAATAAATAATGAAGTCTTCCATGATTAGCCTTTCATGCAAGTCAAGTGTGCGGGTTTTACAAGAAAGTGCGCCGCACTCACCTCTCGGTCAAGGGAAGTCAAATATATACTATTAAATAAAGTTCGACGGTCTTGCAAACTAAGTGCGTCGTACTTCCCCTGCATTTATGAAGCTTTGGCGCCAAGAAAATAAGAAAGTGCGCCGCACTCAGAAAGCAAGTGCGCCATACTTCGCATATCAGATTGCTTATAAATAGAGATCATTTGCAAGCATTTGAACTCTCCACTCTATAACCAATTTCCACAAAGCTAAGTCCGAAGTAATACGTGATCCAGAGCCAAGTTGCAGGGGTGAACGAATCAGCATAAGGGGTGTTAATTACTTGTTGGTGTCGAATTCTTGGTTACTTGTGACACTTGTGTAATCATTTGATCAATCCAATCTGTATGTCTCTTGTTTATCATTTACTCACTTCTGTTATTATGAACTCATTAGCCATGAGAGGCTAAACCTCTTGTGATTGCTTGGATATGTGAATATAATAAAGCGATTTATGATTATGTTTTGATCTCTACCAATTTCAAGTTTACATTGTGAACTATTTCATTTCTAGTCTTATCACGTTTATTTATTGAAACTGGTTGAATATAATATGTTGGGATAGGTCGAAAGAACCAACGTGTTAAACGCAATTCTAGGAACTTGTCTGCGTTACTAGTCTTTGAAAGGAGAAATCCACTTATAAGAATCAATAATTATCTAGACTTGATATGAAATACTATTTCGAGAGAAATCACTTAATGGGTAGATATGAATCTTGAATTGAACCTACGAATTATGAAATTGCTCTTTTGACGAAAATAGCTTTCTTATAAGTTGTGCTCCTTTATCAAACTGAGATCAAACATAAGCATTGTCACTAGATTATCTAAGCTATCCAAGCAATCGTTTGTCTTAATATTTGAATTCCTATTATTCCTATAATCGTTACTTGTCTTCTTTTACTAATTATTATACTTAATCTGAACGAACTAAGTCCCTGTGGATACGACCTGGTCTTACCTTAATCTAATACTACCAACGGGGGTTATACTTTACCTGTGTGTTTGGTTTATTAAAATCGGTGAAACTAGTATTATAAATTTAAAGCTTTCCTTACACATCAAAGTTTTTGGTGCCGCTGCCGGGGACTTAAATCTGTTCCTTAAGTATTTTCGAAGTAAAATTAGCAAACAATACCAAAAATCTCTTCAAAACCAGATCACTCTGAGATGTTGAAAACCTAAGAATATTATTCTTAATAATATAAATAGTTTTTCGCAAATAAAAATAAATGACAATATCGAAGTAGCAACTTAATATGTCATTAACCTCACACATATTACTAGTATTAGAATAAATGGAACACATTCCCTAAATTTTTATTTTCTTTTTAAAAGGAGTGATCGTGAGGGTCAAGAAAGATTTCGAGTACATATCAATTCATTATTCAAATTATGATTGATATCATTATCGAATCTAATTGACAAGTTTTCGAGCATGGACATGAAATTGGAGTCATTGTTTGTCTAGCTTCAAGATAACATCAAAATATGATGAAATATATTATCTTGAATCTACGTACTCAATCACACTCGATTGTTATGAAAATAATGACGTCTTCTTAAAACGAAAATAATAAGCATCGGATCATAACTCACACTTGTTTTGAAGATGTCATATTGAGTCTTCTTGTCCAATGGTTGTGTTCCAAACATTAAACTAATATGTTTAAAAGATGCATAAAATACACAACCAATTAGGATTGACAACTTGGATATTTCATCTGAAATATTCTGGTAATTTACTTTGCAATGCAATTAGTAAATGTGTCATTTCCAAAAAACCAAAAACGAGCAAACAAACAACATATGTAAACTCTGCTCATGAACGACTCAACACTCAAAATCACATGTCAAGTAAAAGTGTCACACATAATATGTTATGAACTATTATGAACGTCATCAATCTTCGAGAAAATCACTTGTATTTCTCTTATGAAAAGATTGACAAAGGATAACTTATATCATATGCATCTTATTTTCTTTGTAATATGAATAGGTTATGTTACAAGAGAATACATTGCATCTTGTTAACAAATATAGGATATTAGAGTTGAATAATAACCCAATACAACAATTGTCATTGCATAAACAAGTAAAATTGGTCATACACTAAAATACTTGTTTCACTAAGCATTCGTAAGAGTGATAAGTTTCCTCTTAGAAAAGCATATTTGTTGAAATATACAATATGTCTCATTTCAAATATAATACTCACAAGATTTATTAAGGTAAATAACCTTTAATAGATCCTTCTCTCAAGATATGCTAAGGAGCATTCTTGAAACACTCTCGATGTAGTCGATTCTACATTGTATCACATTAGAGCATCTCTTGGTGCTAAGAAACCAAATCATGTTAAAATAACATGCAACAACTCAACATACAAAGTTTTTATCCAAGAGATCATAAAATGCACCATCTCCACCAAATAACCTCTAAATCTCAAACACAAAATTAAAACATTTCGTTTGCCTTTGTTAGAAGTTGTGTAATACATGTCATCTTCATAACCGACTTTCAAAATACGGTTAGTTGAGTCATATTAGGCCATGTATTAGCGAAATAAGCTAATATCATCTTTGATATACTTCGACAGGCAAATATAGGAATATGAATTTTTCTATCATGAGAATGACTACTGGAGAACCTATCGCACTAGAAATTCAATTTGACCTAACGGTTGAATTGCTTCCAGGAGAGAAGTTGGGTTCGTGGTATAACCCGTAAAAATGGTCGTGTTTAGCCTGAATTGAGCACCACTAGTGATAGTCTCATACTCATTCTCTAACTTGAAAATTTTTCATTCGTAAATTTGACTAGAGATAGTTTACATCGGTGAAATTTATCTCCCGTTAGGATTTCATTTTGAACAAGTGGTAATTAGGATCTTCCTTAGCAAACCTAGATTGCTTGCATCTCACATTTGTGTTTCAAAATGATAACATGTTCTCGTAAGATATGATTAAATGTCTTCATGATCTTGTATTCTAAATGATTATCATGTTTGCATGATGTTTGCATTTATTCCTTATGTGCATTTTACATGATTTGCTTGTAAATTTTGCACCCACACTATGTCCTTTTAACACATTAGGAATTAGATATGCCTATCACTATGAACCCTTAGAAGTCATATAGTCATACACTATATCAAAACCTATAAGTTAAAGTAGTCGCGAAGTTGTCATAATTCCCTGGTCATCACTTCACCTTCTTCCAAGTAATACACCCTTTTGTCATAGGAAGGTTAGATACAAACCCAGTAGAACTCAGAGTAGGTTTGACAACTTAAATATTTCATCCGAAATATTCAAGTAAGTTTAACTTGCGATCGCAATTGTTAAATGTCTTATCCGAAACATCATATTCAAGCCTTTTAACAACATATGTTAAAACACTCATCCAAAAGCTTAAAGCTAACATCAACTTTCGGGTGACAAAGGACTCACGAGTTACTATATAAGTGATTAGTAGTTTCTTTCATCCTCGTGTGAATATACATTTCTTAAGACCAAGTATATTCATTTCCGTTAGTTCCTCCTATCCCCATAGGTTTGTCATCGTGTTTTGCCTTCAAGCTCACCTCATTAATAATGAGGATCGAACTTATCCATTAG
>LBNU01003163.1:14442-34120 GCA_014162995.1 Artemisia annua
GTATCAATTAGGTTTAGTCGAATTAGAAGGTTAGGGTTATACCGAATTAGAAGGTAGGTTAAGGTAATAAAAATAGTAAAATCATTAAGAGCATAAAGGGGATCCAATAGATTAGACATACGACGAATCTCGAACAAGTTGACGAACCCATCTCGAAACTAATTACACACTTTCGGGTCACACACACAAACATACCCCTTTGTAAAGCATGTCGAGATATAAATACGTTAACCACCAAACGACTTCATCATATCACACACCACCAAATATACGAGACCACAAGTAAACACGCCTCACATAAAATCATGAATTTATACCCCTTTTTAATTCGATTTAAATGTATATTCAAGACACGTTTGGACCCATATAGATACCACGACACACAAACATAACGAGGCATAACAATCTTTCTTTTAGAAACATGCATGTACAACTCTCACACGTGTAGACACACAAACAAGACATAAAACATTCTTAAAAATCATGGACACCTGACACACTTGATACTACTATACCACCTGCTTCTCTTATTACTTATTCGCATGCATGTACTGAAATCACAGCCACCCTTTTTAGTTTGACCCTTGACAAACACATGAAATCACACACATGCAATCACAACTTATAAACAATATACAACTCACATGCAGAACTCACACAACACCAGCCTTACTACTCACGTCACAATATCAACCCATAACTTCCTATTAACGCATGCACACACAGATTACCACTTATATCCACACATGAAATCACCACTTATAAACCCTATTTAATTCACACGCACAACACCAGTTAGCATGGCACACAAGAGTAGCAACACACAATCTTTTCAATTTAGCATGCAATTGATACTAGCAAATCCCTTAACAGAACCACAAGACAACATGCATGCGACACCAGCAAGACCTTATTCGACTCACACAAAACACACTCGCGACACTAGCAGCAACAATCACCCAAAACAAAACTACGAGACAGCATGCAAATATATCTCATACAATCATGAAGATCCATTTTATTCTGATTACAGTTTATCTTATATAGATTAGTTTAGACTCATGCATGAAAGAACACACTAATATACTACAATACAAGACTCTCGCAGGCAATCCCAATTTAACTCATTACATGAGCATGCAAACGACATCAGTAACACAACCCAACATAAGGTCACACGCGACACCCAACGTACATATACGACTCACGCGAAATAACCGATACGAACCCTTAAACCCTCTTTGTGCCCTCGTTATTATTCATATTAAGTTTTCCAGATTTAGAAGTATATATTAAAGACTAGATTAGGGTTGTAGAGATCAGATTAGGTCGAATAAATAGGGGTCGAACATGGGTCGAACGAAACAGCAGTCATGGTTCAATATACACAAGGTTTTAGAATGTTTAGTCTATGATTTCATGTGATGATATTTTAGTGTGTATACAGATTAACAATCAGTACATAATAAACAGATTCGAATAACATATTAACTGCTGTGTTTTATGTGTATTTAATTCAGATTAGCATGTATGTGTATGTGTCGAATGGACGAAGAAAACAAGGAATGATGAGATACCTCTCTTGGCAGATTTAACGAGACAAGAAAAAAAAAGAATAAGAATAGCTCCAAACAAATATAACCACAGCAACAATAACGAGCCTCTATGAACCTTGATCACCTCAAAATCCAACACCACAGCAGCCTTGCGTCTTGGTCGTGGAAAAGAAAAGCAACATGAACTTGGTGTTTTGTTTTTGTGTCGTATGAAAAAGAGAGAGAAGAGGCCGAATGATATAAGATAGGGAAAAGCGTGTCCTCTATTTTGGTAACTATAGATATAACCAAATATTTGTTATTAATGTGTCATGAGAATGAGCCAAAAGGTAGTCAAGAAGTATCTTTTAAATATTTAGAGATATTCACATTTACTTCTTCCTATCTTGAGTTTATGTGTCGTGTGAATGAGGAAAAAGGGTGGTTACATGAGATCTTCAATTTACATAAGAATATACACTTTAATTATCATCCTTATCTCTTGTGTTTCAAAGAAAGAAAACGTGACAAAGGGAATGGTTCACCGAATTTCTGGACTTTGATTAGAGTGTGATTTGTAACAAATTTATTAAGTTAAATACTTTAGGTTATAACTCATAATGTTTTAATATCACATAACATATAGTTTTAGGCTTTAGTTATATAACATAAGATTAAGTGTCTAGTTACAATTTAGTCCTTTGACTTTAGAAATTTTCAAATTAGACCCCATTTTAGGTTTTCAGATTTTTGGGTTTTACAACTCTTCCCTTCTAAAAAGAAAATTTCGTCCGCGAAATTGAAATGAAAAGAATAAACGGAAAGTGTACCATATCAAGGAAAGAAATGCGGATAGCTAGTTCGCATAGATTCTTCGGTCTCCCAAGTATCTTCACGCTCGGGATGATTCTTCCAAAGAATCTTGACAAACGGAATGACCCTATTTCTCGTGACTCTTTCCTGACGATCTAAGATAGTCTCAGGCTCTTCAGCTAGAGACAAATCAACGCGAATCTGATCCAACGGATATGAAACTACATGCAGCGGATGATAGTTGTAGCCTCTTAACAAAGATACGTGGAATACGTTATGCACATGAGATAGCTGGGGAGGTAAAGCCAAACGATATGAGACTTCACCAACACGCTCTAAGATTTCAAAAGGACCGATGAAACGCGGACTTAACTTGCCCTTAATACCAAAGCGTCTAACACCTCTGCACGGAGATACCTTAAGGAACACACGATCACCAACATTAAACTCCAAATCTCTCCTATGACGATTTGCATAACTCTTTTGTCACGACCTAGCCTCCTTGAGTTTCTCTTTGGCAATGGCAACCTTTTCATTGGTTACCTCAATCAACTCAGGCCCTTCGATAAGCCTTTCTCCAACCTCGTTCCAACAAATTGGTGCCCTACATTTACGACCATACAACAGTTCAAACGGAGCAGCCTTAATACTAGCGTGCCAACTGTTGTTATAAGCAAATTCCACCAAACACAAATACTCATCCCAGTTACCAGTCCACTCAAGGGCACAAGACCTCAACATATATTCCAAGGTCTGAATCGTACGTTCGGTCTGACCATCTGTCTGAGGGTGAAAGGTCGTGCTAAGCTTAAGTCTAGTTCCCCACGCCTTTTGCAAACCCTTCCAGAAACGAGAAGTAAAACGCGGATCTCTATTGGATATAATAGCTGCAGGTGTACCATGTAGCCGAACAATCTCTTGTCGAAAAATCTCCGCCAACCTACTAACGGAATAATCCTTACGGATAGGCAAAAAGTGAGCTAACGTGGTTAAACGATCAACTACCACCCAAATAGCATCATGCATCTTCTGTGTGTTTGGCAAACCCGTCACAAAATCCATGGAAATCTGATCCCACTTCCAAGTAGGAATCTCTAATGGTTGTAAAAGACCACTAGCACGTTGATGCTCAATTTTCACCTGCTGACATGTCAAACACTTGGCCACAAACGTAGCCACATCCTGCTTCATTCCATTCCACCAGAAGTTTTGTTTCAAATCTCTATACATCTTGGTTGAACCAGGATGGATAGTAAACGGAGAACTGTGCGCTTCAGATAACACAGCTTCTCGAATAGAAGGATCACTAGGCACACACAAATGATCACCATGCCATACAATACCATCATCATCAACCCGAAATTCCGTCTGCTTACCCTCCTCCCAATTCTGAATTATGGACCAAAGTTCACCATCATCTTTCTACGCTTCCTTAACTCTAAGTATAAGGTTAGGTTCGATCTTCAAACTCGCCCAATATCCGTCACAACCATGAATACAAAATTCCACTTCCAACAGCTCCAAGTCATTGATAATCTTAGGAGCAATATCAAGACTAGCCAAAATCCCAGACTTTCTACTAAGAGCATCTGCAACCATATTCGCCTTGCCTGGGTGATATTGAATGTTCGTGTCGTAGTCCTTAAGAAGTTCTAGCCAACGTCTCTGTCTAATATTCAACTCCTTCTGAGTAAAGATGTACTTAAGACTCTTATGATCGGTAAAGATGTCACAGGATTCCCCATAAAGATAATGCCTCCAGATTTTCAAAGCAAACACAACTGCAGCCGACTCCAACTCATGTGTAGGATAGTTAACCTCATAAGGTTTCAGCTGTCTTGATGCATAAGCGATAACCTTTCCATGCTGCATCAATACACAACCAAGACCCTTCTTTGAAGCATCGCTGTAGATTTGAAATCCACCAGATCCAGAAGGTAAAGTAAGAATAGGAGAGGAAACCAATCTCTTCTTCAATTCCTCGAAGCTCTCCTCACATTCTTCACCCCAAACAAATTTCTCACCCTTCCTCATAAGTTTAGTCAACGGTAGAGCCAAACGTGAGAATCCTTCCACAAATATCCAATAGTAACCAGCCAAACCCAAGAAACTCCTTACTTCTGTCACAGTCGTTGGTCTTGGCCATTTAGTGATTGCCTCGACCTTTGCAGGATCCATGGTAATACCATCTGCAGAAACAATGTGACCCAAGAATGCCACCTGACCCAACCAGAATTCACATTTCGAGAACTTAGCGTACAACTGCTTCTGACGTAGAATCCCTAACACAATACGAAGATGTTCCTCATGCTCTTCCTTCGTCTTCGAATAAACAAGGATGTCGTCAATGAAAACGATAACAAATTTGTCTAGGAATTCGTGAAAGACACGATTCATTAAATCCATGAACACCGCTGGAGCATTGGTCAACCCAAACGGCATTACCAGAAATTCATAATGACCATAACGAGTATGGAATGCTGTCTTAGGAACATCTTGTTCCTTCACCCGTAGTTGATGGTACCCAGATCTCAAATCGATTTTGGAAAAGAACTTCGCACCTTGAAGTTGATCAAAAAGGTCGTCGATGCGAGGCAAAGGATAACGGTTACGAATTGTAATACGGTTAAGCTCGCGGTAGTCAATGCACAGCCTCATACTACCGTCTTTCTTCTTTACAAAAAGAACAGGAGCACCCCATGGGGAGACACTCGGACGAATGAACCCTCGTTCCAGAAGCTCTTGAAGCTACTCCTTCAACTCCTTCAATTCAATTAGGGCCATACGATAAGGGGCTTTCGAAATAGGTTCAGCACCAGGGATTAATTCAATACTAAACTCCACTTCACGTTCAGGAGGGATTCCCGGAAGTTCCTCAGGGAAAACATCAGAAAAATCTCAGACAACAAGATGATCCTCAAGGCGAGTCTCATTAACAGAAGTGTCCTTGATTGAAGCTAAGAAACCCTCACAGCCATGTGAGATCAAAGTACGGGCTTTCAAAGCAGAAATGATTTTCATAGGTTTGACAGGTCGAGAACCTTGATAAACAAATTCAGGATTATTCAGATCACCAAAGACAACACGTTTGGTGTGACAGTCAATCGTAGCTCGATGTTCCGTCAACCAATCCATGCCAAGAATGATATCGAAATCACACATTTCCAAAGTAAATAAATTGGCAGAATGAATTTTGTCGTCAAAAAGTACAGGACAATTCTTAAATTCATGGTTAATGATTACTTGGTTTTTCATTGGGGTGGATATTGATAAGGCATATTCAAGTAATGTTGGTGGAATTGTTATGTGTTTAGCAAAAGAAATAGATACCACGGAATGAGTGGCACCAGTATCAAATAATACGAAAATAACTCGACCAAACATATGTAAAGAGCCCGTAATGGTACCTGATGCTCTTGCTGCCTGTTCACGGGTCATAGCAAACACCCGACCTGAAGCAGCTGACTGAGTCCCAGTACCACCCTTGTTCTTGTTCTTCGGGCATTCATTAGCTTTATGACCCACAACACCACAACTGAAGCAACCTCCCGTAAGACGATGACACGGTTTTCCGGGATGCATCTTTCCACAAGTAGAGCATGGTGGAGAAGAAGCCTGATCCGGAAACCTCCTCTGGTTAGNGATGATCCTCAAGGCGAGTCTCATTAACAGAAGTGTCCTTGATTGAAGCTAAGAAACCCTCACAGCCATGTGAGATCAAAGTACGGGCTTTCAAAGCAGAAATGATTTTCATAGGTTTGACAGGTCGAGAACCTTGATAAACAAATTCAGGATTATTCAGATCACCAAAGACAACACGTTTGGTGTGACAGTCAATCGTAGCTCGATGTTCCGTCAACCAATCCATGCCAAGAATGATATCGAAATCACACATTTCCAAAGTAAATAAATTGGCAGAATGAATTTTGTCGTCAAAAAGTACAGGACAATTCTTAAATTCATGGTTAATGATTACTTGGTTTTTCATTGGGGTGGATATTGATAAGGCATATTCAAGTAATGTTGGTGGAATTTTTATGTGTTTAGCAAAAGAAATAGATACTACGGAATGAGTGGCACCAGTATCAAATAATACGAAAATAACTCGACCAAACATATGTAAAGAGCCCGTAATGGTACCTGATGCTCTTGCTGCCTGCTCACGGGTCATAGCAAACACCCGACCTGAAGCAGCTGAATGAGTCCCAGTACCACCTTTGTTCTTGTTCTTCGGGCAATCACTAGCTCGATGTCCCACAACACCACAACTTAAGCAACCTCCTGTAAGACGATGACACGGGTTTCCGGGATGCATCTTCCTACAAGTAGAGCACGGTGGAGAAGAAGCCTGATCCAGGAACCTCTTCTGGTTAGAAGAACCAGACCCATAATTCGACCTATACCCAGATGAGTTACCATACTGCTGACCCCTGCTGTTCCCATACTTCTGGTTGTTGTTCTTGTCACCATACCTGTTACTACCACCGTTACCGTTACCATTTCCCCTACGATCCTGATCCCTCTGACCCTGACTCCTATGAACCTGACCAGAACCTGTTGCCCCAGAAGATTGAATCCTATCACCATCCCTGTTACGTTTGTTACTCATGGTCCTTTCCCTTAAGATCTCCACATTGCGGGCTGCATCAGCAACCTTGGCAATGTCAGTAAAGTCGGTATTCACAAGGCTCTCCAAGATCCAGTACTTAATGCCCATTTGAATTTCATAGCTTGCTCCTCCTGATTACCAGCCCGAGTCCCCAAAAAGCTAGCCAAACGCAAGAACCGCCTCATGAAGTCACCAGACGACTCATTATCGAACTGCTTGATGTTATGATATTCACGCTCAAACTTTTGCTGTTCGGAACGAGGAAAATACTGCAAATAGAAAATCTCACGAAATGACTGCCAAGTCAGAGTAGTAACAAAGTCATCCCCTTTCACCTGCTTATAAGATTTCCACCAACTTAAAGCGTCAGCCTCCAGCTTATAAGTAGCAAGACGAGCCTTAAACTCGTCAGCACACCCAAGCACCTCGAAGATTTTCTCAATGTGGGCTATCCAGTTTTCAGCATCCACAGGAGAGTTAGTTGAGCTAAAAGACTTGGGCTTTTGTTTCCCAAATTTCTCCAAACACCCAAGTATGGTAGGTGCAGCATCCCCACTGCTGCCAGCACCAAGGTGAGCCTGACGATATTCATCAAAAAGTCTGGTCCTAAGATCTGGCATCAAAGCCTCGACAAATTCGGCAACCACTGCATTAAAAGCAGCTTCATCACCAGCATTACGTGTGTTCACCATCTAGAAGATCAATAAATGAATTAGTGAAGACAGATCAAAATGAAAATATCAGATGAAGGAAACAGTCAAAGTAGAAGAAGCCTAATGTCTACCCAAATCCTCACAGGTCACTAGCCTAAGCTCTAAGAGTCGGAACCTGGCTCTGATACCATAATTGTAACACCCCAACCCGAAAAGGGCTAGAATGTAACATTATGGTGTGTAATCAGAACATAACAATGCAAGTGGAAGTCTTTATAAAAAGATAAATAACAAGTCATATGAAACGATGACTTATAAAGTATAGCCTTAACCAGGGCTAAACAAAGGGAAATAATTCAAAATACATAAGTCTAAAGGAATAACAATTCAAAGTACTAAGTCTGAAATCCATAACAATGGGGAAACACTAAGTATAGGTCTTCTAGCATCCTACACTCATCACTCAAAGCCCAGCTTCCCGCTTATTACCTGCCGCAGAGAAAAGAAAAAGCGGCTGAGCTAACGCTCAGTGAACAGATATAAACAAAGATAGGTAATAAGCATAAACGAAAAGAATAGACGAATATGAGTCCACGAGAAATCTGCTAAGATAAAGGTCAACGAAATATATAGTACATATGATAATGAATCAAAGATTCATTAAAGAGAAATATGAAACGGATATAATCATAAGCAAAGAGAATACAAACGAATAATAAGCATAATGAGAATCGAAATGTAAGGATATCAAATGATAACAAAGAAATGCCCAGATAATTATACAAATAGCACAAAGGATTTGCAACTCCAATGTACTAATGTGAAATGGAGTGTATTACACACACTAAACCATTCACCAAATAATACTAAACAAAGTACCTAGGATGCATCCATACGCCCCCTGCAAAACAGATATACATGCACGAAGCTCTAGGCTAAGTAACACATACAATAATAAATAATGGCCAAGTAGCTAGCTTAAAGGGAACGCTGTGGACTAAAACCCACCTCCACAGATTGTGTCAATACCACTGGTGCATCAGTGGCAAGGCCATGGACTCCCCATGACTGGCTAATAATTCTAACACATAAAGGCAAAACATATAATGGACATAAAAATAGGAAATGCTATAGGAAAGAAATATAGTATGCAAACGAATATCAATTCATATCAATTTCAAAGATCATAAGAATCATACAATGGGAACATAGCAATGGCTTAACTGAAGGGATCGTAATCAAAACAGTAATCAAAAGAGAGAAGGATTGCCTTTACTAAAAAGGCAGAATATCTGTACTTTAGGAAATGAAAGCAAATGGAAAAGAACACAAGGAAAGGTGGATCACTCCTTCTTCACCGAATCTACACGAATTATAATTACATATTACTTATATGCTTATTTAATATCATAACGGATTTTTAATGCTTGTTATAATTACATCTTCATATTTAGGGTTTACTTAGGTTAAAATGTTCAAAACATAGGTTTAGGGTTCCATTAATTAATGCATAATTTAATTAGATTATAAATGTGGTATCAATTAGGTTTAGTCGAATTAGAAGGTTAGGGTTATACCGAATTAGAAGGTAGGTTAAGGTAATAAAAATAGTAAAATCATTAAGAGCATAAAGGGGATCCAATAGATTAGACATACGACGAATCTCGAACAAGTTGACGAACCCATCTCGAAACTAATTACACACTTTCGGGTCACACACACAAACACACCCCTTTGTAAAGCATGTCGAGATATAAATACGTTAACCACCAAACGACTTCATCATATCACACACCACCAAATATACGAGACCACAAGTAAACACGCCTCACATAAAATCATGAATTTATACCCCTTTTTAATTCGATTTAAATGTATATTCAAGACACGTTTGGACCCATATAGATACCACGACACACAAACATAACGAGGCATAACAATCTTTCTTTTAGAAACATGCATGTACAACTCTCACACGTGTAGACACACAAACAAGACATAAAACATTCTTAAAAATCATGGACACCTGACACACTTGATACTACTATACCACCTGCTTCTCTTATTACTTATTCGCATGCATGTACTGAAATCACAGCCACCCTTTTTAGTTTGACCCTTGACAAACACATGAAATCACACACATGCAATCACAACTTATAAACAATATACAACTCACATGCAGAACTCACACAACACCAGCCTTACTACTCACGTCACAATATCAACCCATAACTTCCTATTAACGCATGCACACACAGATTACCACTTATATCCACACATGAAATCACCACTTATAAACCCTATTTAATTCACACGCACAACACCAGTTAGCATGGCACACAAGAGTAGCAACACACAATCTTTTCAATTTAGCATGCAATTGATACTAGCAAATCCCTTAACAGAACCACAAGACAACATGCATGCGACACCAGCAAGACCTTATTCGACTCACACAAAACACACTCGCGACACTAGCAGCAACAATCACCCAAAACAAAACTACGAGACAGCATGCAAATATATCTCATACAATCATGAAGATCCATTTTATTCTGATTACAGTTTATCTTATATAGATTAGTTTAGACTTATGCATGAAAGAACACACTAATATACTACAATACAAGACTCTCACAGGCAATCCCAATTTAACTCATTACATGAGCATGCAAACGACATCAGTAACACAACCCAACATAAGGTCACACGCGACACGCAACGCACATATACGACTCACGCGAAATAACCGATACGAACCCTTAAACCCTCTTTGTGCCCTCGTTATTATTCATATTAAGTTTTCCAGATTTAGAAGTATATATTAAAGACTAGATTAGGGTTGTAGAGATCAGATTAGGTCGAATAAATAGGGCTCGAACATGGGTCGAATGAAACAACAGTCATGGTTCAATATACACAAGGTTTTAGAATGTTTAGTCTATGATTTCATGTGATGATATTTTAGTGTGTATACAGATTAACGATCAGTACAAAATAAACAGATTCGAATAACATATTAACTGCTATGTTTTATGTGTATTTAATTCAGATTAGCATGTATGTGTATGTGTCGAATGGACGAAGAAAACAAGGAATGATGGGATACCTCTCTTGGCAGATTTAACGAGACAAGAAAAAAAAAGAACAAGAACAGCTCCAAACGAATATAACCACAGTAACAATAACGAGCCTCTATGAACCTCGATCACCTCGAAATCCAACACCACAGCAGCCTTGCGTCTTGGTCGTGGAAAAGAAAAGCAACAGGAACTTGGTGTTTTGTTTTTGTGTCGTATGAAAAAGAGAGAGAAGAGGCCGAATGATATAAGATAGGGAAAAGCGTGTCCTCTATTTTGGTAACTATAGATATGACCGACTATTTGTTATTAATGTGTCATGAGAATGAGCCAAAAGGTAGTCAAGAAGTATCTTTTAAATATTTAGAGATATTCACATTTACTTCTTCCTATCTTGAGTTTATGTGTCGTGTGAATGAGGAAAAAGGGTGGTCACATGAGATCTTCAATTTACATAAGAATATACACTTTAATTATCATCCTTTTCTCTTGTGTTTCAAAGAAAGAAAACGTGACAAAGGGAATGGTTCACCGAATTTCTGGCCTTGGATTAGAGTGTGATTTGTAACAAATTTATTAAGTTAAATACTTTAGGTTATAACTCATAATGTTTTAATATCACATAACATATAGTTTTAGGCTTTAGTTATATAACATAAGATTAAGTGTCTAGTTATGTAACAAACCGGAATTTTCCAGATTAATTTTTATAACAAATATTTATTTATTATAGCTAATTTGGGCATTTCTATGCATAAATTGATATTTTTGAGCATTTCTGAGCATTTCAGGTATCTGTAACGCGTACTGTAGCTTACAGTCATCATTAAAATAGTCTATTTTTGTCAGTAAACATAAATTAATCCATTTCGGATAGTTACTGACAAGTTTCATAATTTACTGAGAAGTTTCTCATATTTTCTGAAAAACAACGCTGCACGCGAACCGACACCACAGTAATTATGGTAAAAGTCAAGTAAATATATTTTTGAGTCAGTAATGACATTTTATTACATTTCTGATAAAAACATGGCTAAAAACTTTATTTTACGTGTACGTGTCCAAAAAGGTCAAACCGGGACATTTCGGTTACATTTAAGCTTAAACCGACACACGATGCACCAACGGGGAGTAAAATCCTTATTTGATCCCTTCCTTGGATCCTATAACCGGCCACCTAACTCTCCCACAAATAAAACACATGCATATCACCTTATAATCCTTGGTGCACCCTTTTACCCAAAGTTTATTACTAAAACTAGTTCTATATACTTACATAAAGGGTAAACACATCCCTAGATCAAATATTTCATCTTCTTATCTTCTCCAACACTCCCTATCCGAAATTTTTCAATAAATTCAAGATCCACAAATAATTTTTGAAGTTCAAGCTAATCGGGGTGTACTTTCAAGAGTTTCGGGTTAATCGGAACGTATTATGGGTAAATTTGGTGCAATTTGGGGTGTTCTTGGTCTCTCCTAGCCACGTAAAAACACAACCCTTGTAAGCTCTCATCAAAACTTTTCAATCTTGTTTATTTCATGTTTTTATGATGATCAAAGATGTTACCAAGTGCTAAATGTATATATTTTGTCAAGATGAAAAATATATATAGATTGTGTTGCATGCATGTGTTTCGACCTACATTAAATGATATGTAGTCATATGAATATTTCTTGCTAGTGTGATAAATCTTGTTGCTTGTGGTACTAATTTGGTGATACAAATGTAATTTATGCTAATTACCCGAGTTTAAGACGAAATATACACTTTTATGTGTATATGCATAAATCGGCTACAATAATAATTATGAAATTATTGGGGTTTTGAATAACATAAAATTTTGGCTCAAGTGGTGAAATGGTGAGATTTTTACTTGAAATATTATAATTAATTATATATCGAATTAACCGTAACTAATTATAATTAATTAGTTAAAAATACAATTTTTGGTGAAATTAATTATTTTGTGTCGACATACATTATTTTTAGTTGGATAAAAATAATTTTGACCAAACTTGATATTTTGAAGAAGTAAACATAATTAAAAGTGTTAATTATGTTTAGATATATATAATTATAAACACTAAAAATGGATTTTGGGCCAAGACCAATAGGCATTCGGTGACAGTTGGGCCGAGCCCAACAAATATTTTTTCAACTTTGACTTTTTGACCAAAAATTATTATCGGACGTGTAGAAATTAATTTTGATATATAACGATATATAAAACGGATTAAATGGTTTAGGCTAATTTTTGGGCTAATGGGCCCAATAGTGAATTTCGGCCCAATAAACATTTCGGATGACGAAAATGGGTTTTTACATATATTTGAACTCGCAATGGTTATTTTTGTAACGTATGACGAATTATATCGATAACTATATTAATAGTGAATAATATAGTTATTACGTACTAAGTTTTGCAAATAAAGTGACAAGTGGTTTAATTGAGAAATTGCAACACTTGAGAAAAATAGAAACGTTGAATAAACGAACTGGTCATGCCCAAATTTTATAAAAATTATGACACTTAGAGTATTTTGCTAAAATACTTACATAGTTTTCTAACTACAAAGTATTCTTTAAAATACTTAAAAATTAATATTATATTATAAATAATATTTATAATATTATATTCCTCCACTAACATTATTATAATAATTTCTCAAAGCATGTTTAATTAATTTTAGTTAATTAAATACATAATTATAAACTTTACCTAATATATATATATATATATATATNTATTACTTCTGAATTGTAACGATGAATAAGACGTACGGATGTTCCGTTGTACAAACTCTCACCATACACTTTCACCACGAGCCATCACCAAAAGTCTTTCTAATAAACTACTTTTGAGATGTACGTACCACACAACAAGCAAGAAATACGCGAGTACATGGTCACACATAAAACCTTTTATAAAGGAGACAAAACCATTTAAAACACGAAAACTAAGACGCTTGTCTTTTGAAAACTCTTTTACTTTACGAGACGTATTCTGAGATAACTATATACATATTAGGTTGTGCCGATCTCGTACCGTTGTGCTTATATCTCTTGATACCGTCGTGATATGCTCTAGATGCCAGTTGTGTCAGTTGTGATATTTTGCGTTGCTTCATATTGAGGTGAGTTCAGGACCCCCTATTTTTACTTGTTTTATAACTGTTTTGGGGGAGAATGCATGCTCGTTTTTAACTAAACTAAATTCTTGTTTACTTGGATATGCGAATTGTTTATGCAAACTTTGTTGTTTGACTGAATACTTGATTTGGTTATTTGAATGCATTATGTGTTTATCTGTTACACACGTGACTACTTTACATACGGACACAAGTACTTTAAACGATTATACATGTATAACCGAATGAACCGGCTAAGCCAAATGAACTGGCCAACCTGGCAAATGAACAGGCCAACTTGCTATGTACATACATGACCAAATGTATCGGTCAGCTCATATGTGATCATGACTGAATGTAACGGTCAAGCAAACGTTTAACCTTTTGGTCCACATTACTGCATTTACTTGAAAGTGAACCCCATTTTATGACATTGTACACAACACAATGGTCACCAAGCTTTTACTGAACTCACGTTTCTTTTACACTGAATTGCTATTTATATAAACCTATGAACTCACCAACCTCGTGTTGACACTTTAGCATGTATTTTCAGGTTTAAAGCGATAGCTTGCTATTGGAGGCTTTGGCAGGGCATGGCATGGTCATAGATGACTCTGATATATTTGGGACCGCTTTATTTCTTTTATGGGCTTATACTTCCACACTGTTTTTGGAACGCTGTAAACAAAAATGCTTTTGAATATAGAGATTTCTTTTAAACGGTTGAGTTAAAACCGTTCTTTGTACTTTGTGTTGTGATACCATTTCAGTAGCACCTAAACATGTATGCTTCCGCTAAACCAGATTTTGGGGGTGTTACAGATTGGTATCAGAGCCTTGGTTATAGAGAACTAGGTATTTTTAAAACCTAGACTATAACTACTTTTGCGAAAACTTAACCCTATGACCGACACGTGCCTGCCTGCCAAGCTGATGCCTCATTTGTAATTTTCATTACTAATATATTTGATGAGATGTGTGATTTACTATTGGATGAGTATATCCATTTATTTTCTCTATATACTATAAGTATCTTCGACATACTTATGCATACGTATCGTACTTATCGCAGCATTACGCATTTTTCTCTACGTAATCTCATCATTTGTCCTCGAGCGTGGACACTTGTTTTAGTCTTTCTAAACAGCTTTTAAAAGTAAGTGACATAGTACTAGAGTAACTGAGATGAGTGTTTTAAAGTTCATTGAACCTCGGGTGAATATAGACTTATCACCTATATTCAGCCAGGGACAGTGGGACATAGCCTGATCACCTATGTCCGACTCAGAGGTGAACTTTGCAATACTGGGAGCAGTTATAATAGAATTTTGTCCGGTTGAATTTTGATTACGAGAATGATAAAATTTATGTGTGTGTACATAAGCATTGCATGACATGAACACTCACATCTGCACACAACATGATAGCAATCACAACACACTGGCATCACAATACTTCACAAGTCGTAGTACTCTTGGTATCGCTATACCTTTCCGCTCATATGGAATACTTGCTCGTCGCCGTCTAATCATGTTTTGCATCGAGGCGTATTAGACCCGATTGGTCACAGTTTGAATTCGAGTTGCTTATTTTAACTTGTTTGATGTTGTAATAAACTCAAACTCATTTGAGTTTATTGGAGCGTTTCGGCTATGTTTGAATTTGGATTGCTTATTTATTTAAACCTTGCTTTGTTTGCGGTCTTGTTACAGTCACCTCTACTCTAAACCTTATGCTCAATCGATTTGATTCATCCCTCTCGATAGATGTCGTTCCTTCCGCGTGAAGTAGAATGTACATTACTTGGTCAACCAATAGATTGCTAGTAGCAGTCAACATCCTCCTTCAGAGTCGTACTCTGAACTTGCTATACCCTCCATTCAGCGGAGATTCTATGGACAACAGAAACCTTAAGACCGTAAGGAGTAGTAACCTGAACCGTGTTCTTTGGAGCAGACACCAATTCTTCACCCGTCTCTCGGGTATACCAACTATATTTTCTACCCTCTTATAAGATAATAAACTGTGTTGGTAACATCATACAACTGTTTTCGATTATTCTACGGACGAATTTGCGCTCACCCTACAAATGTTTTACTCCTACTTCATGAAATCAAATTTTCAACCTTATAAATATTTTGTAAACAACGAACAGTTCCCGTTGTTCTATAAATTATTTTGCAAATTATTTCGCTAACGATTTTATAAACCGGTTTGCTGTCCTCCTACGACATTATGAATCGAACTACAGTTTTACTAATATCATGCAAATGATAAACTGATTTCTTATTAACTGTTTTACAAACCATTTTATAAACTCTTTTTCAATCGCCTTGTGAATTATTTACTCACATTGATGCTTAAAAGTTTCTAGTCAAACTTCATCAATTTCATTAGCACTAGCGGAATAAACATGTTCTTTTATTACGTCACTGCTGTTTTCAGATAGGCGCCGCATCGGAATTACTGATGCGCCGTATTGACTTACAAACAACAGAATCAACAGCGAAGTCATTAATAAAAGTATTTTGTCAACTTGATCTTCTATAGCGATAGTGTCTTCTAAATTTTTTAGCAGAAAAGAATCAAGTAGATCATTTTTTAAACAATTATTGAGTAAGTTGATTAATTGATTGGCCCAGAAACAGTCAACTAAAGTCAACCAAGGATTTGGTCAACAAAAGTCAAGCCATTTAGGGCTCAATGCAATGATCCAAGGGAGTATAGGAATTCCCCGGGTCGTTATGTCCCGACGAGGAAGTGAATTGTATCAAAACGGATTTGTGATCGGGTGATTATGAACAGGAAAAAGGGTTTGAGTGAGTAAGACTAAGGAAATATAAAACAAAATAGCTTAAACAAGCTATAAGAACGATTACGTGAAAACAAATAACCTAAAAACTTATAAAAACTAAAACACGTACGTTTAAATAAACATTACGTAAACGTACCAAATAAAACGTGAATTCTGTCCAATATAAATCTCACGGATGTGAAAATTATATTTTTGGAATCCAAATGATAAAATAAAATTTTATAAAAAAAGAATAATATTTATTAGACTATTTAATTAATTATTATTAATTAATTACTAAATAAACTAGATTTAATTATTATAAATACTAAACTAATTTAAATAAATTTGAAATTTTTTATATAAATACTTTATAGTAATATTAAGCTAAGAAAAATAAAAAAAGTGCTAAAAATATTATTAATAAGCTGAAAAATCAGCTAATAAGCAAAATAAGCTTAAATGGACTAGGAGTAGTATAAAAATAAGTAAAGGAAAGTAAAACACTAAGACATCACTAGGGCAGATGGTGCTCAAGTGTGGTTTGGTTTTGTACTTGTCTGCATGAGGTCCTGAGTTCGAATCCCATAAACCCCATTTTTGCTATTTATTTTCTTTTTTCAGTTTTTCTTTTTGCTAAACATTAAAACAATAACTATAACCAACGTTTGTGAAATGATCTTTCCTGAGAAGCTTAAAATAAGCTTATGCAAGCTGGAAAATGCAACAGTGATGAAGTTTATGGTTTAAGCGATTTTTAAGAACAAAAAGCTTATGCAAATGGTCACAAAAGCCAATACCAAGACAAACATAAGAACACACAGCCTTAAACTAACACCGTCAAGCATATAACAATGACCAATCAAGCTTAAATCAAGTAGAAGCAAGGAATTAAACAAGCTCATTTGACTGAATTGCATGCAGCAGCAATGGTCCAAAATGCCAAGAAAAAGGGATAAAATAAGCACACGATTAAGCAATACAGGGATAACAAAGAGCAAAATCCTAAAAACAACCTAGGAGAGTTTACAAATCACCAAGAATCAAAGAGAATGGCCCAGTTTGGACCAAGTTATGCTCAAATGAAAAACGGGTCAACAGTGAGTGAGCTGGGTGCAGGGCATAAGGGTGCTCAGATGGGTCACTTAGTGAGCAAGTTTCAAGGCTTAAATGGATTCCAAATCCTAATTTTCTTTTTGATTTGTATTAACAAGCTGGAAAGGTTCACAAAAAACCAAAAATCTTTCAATTCCACCCAAAATCAAACCCTATGCAACCAGTTGAAGTTTGTCCCATTTCCAGATATGATGTTTTGACTTTTTGAAATTTCTTTGCACAGTTGACTTAAATGAAATTTGGTTGATTCCTAATAACTGATATTGATCTATTAAGTTGGAATAAAGCTAGTTTGAGCCATAAGAACAACTCCTAAACCTAATGCCAAGGTTCCTCAATTGAAAATTACAACAGTCAACAGCCAAGAGAGATTACATGCAATTTTGACTTCTTTGCTAATTGTCTACTGATTTTATACTACCACTACTCTAATATAACCCTAGGAATGCTATCCAAACAGGTTTTAACCACTAAATATCACAAGAGCTCAGAATAATAGGCTACTCCAAACACTCCTATTAAAACTGCCATGAAATGGATTATAAGGCAATTGACTAATTCAGATTATAAGACTTGCAACCTAAGTTATACTAAGCTATAAAAGATATAAATAAGCAGGAACAAACAACAAATAACAAAGATAGCTGCTTAACACATATAATGGAAAAATCATGAACCAAAATCTTACTTGACATCCAAAGCTAGAGAGAAAACTGAGAACTAGAACCAATTTACAACCTACTGCTCCCCATGGAGCTCTAAACCAAACTCCATAACCATATTGGCTTCTGCTTCAACTTCTCTTCTTCAATTTTTTTGATTTTTCTTGGTATTTTCTTCCTTTTTTTTTGTTTTTTCTGAGTTTACTGACTTTGAAACCTCAAATAGTTTTTAAATTAGCTACTGAGAACAACCTTGGCATAAATAAAGATGAACAAGAACAATTTGCAAGAATTGAAAACTTAAGTAAAAATTTGCAATTTATTAAAACTTAATAATACTTGAATTAACTTAAGAATACTGAAATACAATTGCAAATTAAAACTATGAAAGGAAAATACAAGGAAAGGGATTACACTGAATTAAAACAGAACATACAAATTCGACCTAAATTACATATTAAAAACCACTAAATTAACTAACTAACTCCCCATGCTTCTCTCCTTCTTTCTTCTTTATATAGCCTTCAAAAAGGTCCATGGTGCTTTCCCACTTCGTTTTTGGATCGTTGGATGAGTACAAAAGATCCTAGCCCTTTATTTAATTTTGGCGGGAAAAAGGGATTTGGCAGTTGGGGTGTGGAGTGTTAGGTTTAGGATAATTAAATGCATTTTGGATGTATTGGGGGCCAAGGGAGACATGGTTTGGTGAAGGTGAGGTGGAAGTATGGGAAGAGGAGGTGGTGAGTGTACTGGTTGCAGGTGAGCAAGTTGGAGGGGATGAATGTTTGACCTGTGGGTTTGACCACAGGTAGTTATAAAACGGGGGTGGGGTTTTTGGGTTTATGGTTGGGCCTGGTTGGAAGTTGGGCCATGGGAAGGGTTATAAGGGTTATTGGGTTTTAAGTGTAGTGTTTGTTTTGGGTTTATGAATTACACAAGGGTCTATTTGGTTTAGTAGTATTTTAAGCCCAAGGGACCAATTTTGTAATAAGCTGAAAATTGAGGGGAGTGAAGTGCAACTTTCCCAAAGTATTCCAAGGGTGATTCCTGCCAAGTTTCAATAGTACAAGGACCATAAAAACATTTTCCATTTTTGAAAACACCCGAGGACCTTAAATGACATTTTTCAAAAGTTGAGGGGCCAGTTTTGCCATTTTTGCAAACTTGAATTCCAAGGGTAAAATTTGTCATTTCAAGATTCCTGGGGGACTATTGTTGACTTTTCTTCAAAATATTTTATCCATGGGCCATTTCTGCCATTTTCTGAAAGTATAGGGA
>LBNU01003164.1:1407-59121 GCA_014162995.1 Artemisia annua
AATACATATTTTAAAGTTATGTAAAAGTTCAAGTGTAAGGGGAGAACCGAGGCCCCTATGATGTATTATTTTGGATGGTAGGGTAAGAATGTATGCAAAAAAAAAAAAATAGAAAAAGAAAAGTAGAAAAAAATACGGACTACCATCCCGTTTTTTTTATGTTTGTTTATGTTTTTGTTATTTTGTTTTTAACTTAAGATTGAGTCGAGTCTTGGCTTAGCAACATTGTATAGTGCATGTATTTGATCATGATAATTAACTCGCCACCATTAAAATACCCTTTATTCCAACCAAACCGTGTTTATCATATCCCTACACCTTACGTTACAACCCTTTGGAAAGCCCTCTTTGATAGTTTATCTTAGGTGCTTACGCCTAGTGGAAGAGTAATTGATCCTCTCCCAAGCCTATGGTAATCTATTTGCTATGACAGGTAGTGAGAGATATTTTACATTTTCATTTATGAGATATAATTCTATGACACTTGAGAGATGAGAGTATCCAAACACTATTTGTGAGGTGCTAGTGTATGATTTCTGTGCTTATTATGATTAGGGTCGAATGACTATCTGTTGTAATTACTTTTATATTTGTGTTAAATGACCTCTAACTCAAATTTTGACTGGAATAAAAGCTTATTTGCTTGAGGGCAAGCAAATCTCAAGTGTAAGGGTATTTGATGAGATGAAAAGTGTACCCGTTTTAAGGGGTCATTTAAGCCCTAATTCGAGTAAATGTGATCAAATATTGCCCTAAATCGTTCCTTTTGTCATTTTAGGTACTTTTGAAAAGAATTCTGGAAAACATGCTAATTTGGACGTTTTTAGAGCATAAAAGTGAAGAAAACGACAAAGTCTCAAAAGAAGCTGGAAAACCTTCCTGACGGCGTCAGAGTCACAAGGTGACGCCGTCAGCCAACATTGACAAAGGAGTAAAATCAGATTACACTAGACGCCCTATGAAGAAAACAAGATGTTTACACCTGACGGCGTCAGTTGTTAGAGAAAGTAGGCCGTCAGGTGTAATGCTAAAGACTGACGGCCCAGAGCACATTTACAAGTGACGGCGTCAGAAGTAGATCTAGGCCATCCGAGAACCCTAATGACGGCGAGCTGACGGCGTCAGAACCCATAACCTGACGCCGTCAGAGTGTAAAATCTATATATACTTTTCTATTTTTCATTCATTAGTGTGAAACTTTTGGTACAAGTTTGGGAAAAACCCTAAAGACGAATTTGGCTGTATTTTCAAGGGTTTTTCACCCTTGAATCCTTCATGTTCAATTAAAGATAAGTCCTCATTTAAATTAATCAATATGTCTATGTGTTGGTTAATTATATCTTATGCTTGTCTTTCAATTAACATGCTAGGCTAGATTTTTCTTGTGTTTGCTTAGATCTAATGAAACCTAACTATTAATTATTGGTTGATTGGTGTGTTATTACATTTCTTGGATGAATTTTTCATCAATGTTAGGCTTAAGAAAACTGACTAAACTCCTATATGGTAACATGCTTGAACGTCTTAAGAAACATGTAACTAATACGTACTAGGTTATTGAGGTAGTATTTAACGCATGAGCCACTGTTTATAATCCCTATGATTGGGTGCTTTACGCATCGTTGTAGGAGGAGATAAGAGCTCATAGAATTGGGGAGATATGTACGTAGAGATGGCAACGGGGCCGGGTATGCGGGGAATGGTTGATACCATCCCCATCCCCTAAGTTAGATAGTTATCCCCATCCCCGTCCCCATCCCCGTCGGAGGTTACAATTGCATCCCCATCCCCATCCCCAATGGGGAACGGGGATCCCCAATGGGGAATCGGGGATTTTTCTCAATTACATAATTGACATTTTAAATAGATTTCAAATGGTGCAACCATACTAAAAGCAAAAAAAATTCATTCATTAGATTAAGTTCAAGCATTCGACAAAACATAGTAAAGAGTACGACTTATCGTAAGTACGAAAACGACTACAATTGGAAACAAAAACGCGAACTAATCCAACATGCAAAGGTACAACGACCATTAACAAGAGTATATTAGCTATTAATTGAGAAGATTTTAAATATTATATACATATATAATTTTATTCATGTATAAAAGATATTCGGGGACGGGTACGGGGACCCGAGGGTATTACCATCCCCGCCTCCATACCCGCTTTTGAGTAATAGGGATTCCCCATCCCCATCCCTATACCCGGTCAACTTGGGGATTCCCCGGTCAAATCGGGGTCGGGTATCGGATTCTCCGTCGGATTCGGATTTTTTTGCCATCTCTATATGTACGCCACCCCATGAATTGTTAAGGAATACACCCGTCATCCACGCAAGTAATACATGCACCAATTAACCGGTAAAAGATAGTTAGGGAGTAAGGAAATCTAAGTAAACACATTTGTCTCCATATAAGTTTTCACAACCACAATAGTTTAGTTATTTTATTTTTTATTGCAATTGTAGTTTTTGGGTTAGTTGATTAGCAACTAATTCCGCCCACTCCTCCAAAACCCGAGATTTTACTTGCTTTCCATAAAATATAAAAATACAAAAATAATCTTCCTTCACCCTTAGACCTTTCAGAGTAGTTTTTCTAACCTAACGAACACTATTCCCTGTGAGAGAACGATCAATCCCCCGTGCTTACCACTACACTATACTACACCGACCAGGTACACTGCCTGGTGGGATTGCAAGCTTCTCAAGATCCCTTGAGAGGTAAAACCTGTTGCGTGGTCGCAATCCCACGTCATAATTACTGTGTGCGTGTATTTTCTAAAAGTAGATAAAATATGAAATATGATAAAGAAAATAAGGAAAGACAAATGAATATGTCCGAATTAATGTGTATTTTGGTTAGGTGAGTCAAAGAGGGAACAAGGAAAGTCACATCTAAATTGTCCTTGTGTTAGCCAAATTTTTGGGTGAGTATTCATGTAACGTGGTGTAATACCCCATAAATTATCCAGTCATTAATTAATGCTAAACACGAATTAATTAAAATTGAAAGCTTAATTAACCCCTTTCACGAGTTAATTTTTGTTTTAAACATCTACTTGTTTTATTTATCAACTATTATTGTATAGTATAACTCACACCTCACCTCGAATGGCTCACTCGCGTATCTATAATAAATCAAAATATCGGGACAATCAAACCCGACAAATTAAATTGGGCTTACTTGGGTAGTGACCCAAAACGAATTACATTTTCTTTATTGTTGGGCTCGAAGCAAACACACATAATAATACCCATTGTGTTCGGCCCATTCTTAAAGCAAAACAACAACAAATCACCAACCTTGGGCCTAAGCTACCAAAGCCCAACCCCTTCACTAATATTGTTGTGAGTCGTGTGTGAGAACTGGGAAGCGAGTACATACAAACACAAATGCACCCTAGGAACTTTAAAACATATGACAAAATCAAAAACTTAAGATACTACTCACTTCCAAATCGTACCTGTGTCCCCCTCCGTGTCTTCTTAACCTTTAAATAAAACTAATATACACCACAAAGTCAATTACTATCAAACTCTTCACCACCTTTCTCTTTTCCCATACATATCCGACAGGCAAAGTACAAGGTACTATGAGTCTAGGTCAACCTCTATGAATATGGTACTAACCCTTCTATACTTAAGCACTACCCAAATCTTTTCTTTCTTATCCACAAAAGCAAAACACAAATACACATATTTCTTTGAGTTACTGTCGAGCAAAAAGGAGAAAAAGAGAAAAAAAACTTGGTGTCAAGGCAAGAAGTGCAAGCGTCCCTTGAGTTTAGTCGATACGCGTTAAGAGTGTTGGAAGCTAGGTTGACGGTCGAATATCCTTTGCTCTCCTTTCGTACCCGTCTACACTCACTCTCGCATCTCACCACCATCTTTGGTGTACTAAGTCTTCGACGACCTCTTTTCAATACATAGTTAATAGTTATCATTTTTACACGTCGCATATAAAATAGTAAAACCATCTAAACTTGTTACTAGTCACGTACAAACTCAAACTTAAACGAACTTATCATGTCATTATAACTTGTGTAATGTCAAAAGCTCTTACTAATATTAATAACCTCAAATTAAACTAATACTTCATAAATACTAGAATCAATACACACACATACTATGAGAACCTATTAAGGATATTGAAAGCAAGAGTCAACTAAACAAGGACTTATGTCATGTTTGAAAACGAGTAGTACTCACATGTTGAACTTATAAGGTGAGTTGCAAGCTCATTGAAACAAGAACGATACATATTTATACGATATACATGCTACACTTATACTACATATTATTGTGCTTACGTGTTCAAATCTTTGAAAACCTAGAAATGTGTTTCATGTTTTCACACACCTCTCGACATACACATACACGGTTTAACTAACAAAAACTAAAATGTGTTGGGTTATGGTAGTTAGATTAGCCGATATACGATTAGAAATGTGTGAGCCTATTGGGGGCACACACGTTAATACACGAAGAGTACGTTTATTAAATATTTAATATATATATACTTGTTATATTTATTAAATGATTAATATGTTTCACGAATATAAAAGAGAGGGATTAAAATGTTGAAACGAAAACTATTGTCCTCCTCCCAAAAGTGGCAGATTTTTGAGGATTCTAGAAAAGGATTTGTGTGCAAATTATAATGATAATTCAGGTCTTAATTGAAAAGACTTGGAGTAGGGAACAAGTTAAAAGATTAGGGTTGAGGGGCTATATAAACACCTCATTCCAATCTCTTATAATTCGTCCCACACAAATTCCTTATACTCGACATTAGCTAACACTGTTTTCTGTTCTTCGGAGATTACAAGATTGCAAGGGTTTCATTGGTTTGAAAAGTCAAACATATCAAGATTTAATATTCTTGTTTTTTTTTACTTTCTGGCTTCTTTTTTCTAAACAATTCGAACGTATACTTATTTTAGTATTCGAATTGTTTTTCTTAAACAAGAACACGTGGTGTTGGCTTGTCAATCGTGAAGCAAACGACTAGCATCGTAACGTATTTGTTTGACGTGTTTGTGTGAGCAACCATAGAGGTAGTATATATTTACTACTTAGTTTTATTTGCGGGTGACTACAAGGGTTAGTTTTTCTATTTATTTTTCATGTTTTCTCTTTTCCTTTAATTTGTTTATTATTTGTGTGTTAATCATAATTGCTTAACTAGATCTAATATCCGCTGCATACTCATATTTAATTGGTTGACTTGATATATAAATTCCAATAGTGGTATCAGAGCCAAGTTGTTTAGTGGTTATGGGTTACATGATTTAATAAACACGCAAAAAGGCTGCATGAAATCTAACTTAGTTATTTGTTTTATTTTTGTTTTGACAACTATTATGCAATACTTGTCATTAATTAATAAAAAATACCTAGACACAAATTAAAATTAATTGTTAATTAGATACATAAAATAACAAGATATTAAAAGTTAATTAGTTTGTGATTATTTTATGTGGTTATTTAGGAAAGCAAATCTTTCTATTTTTTTTAAAAGATCTATAAATTTATTTTTAGAAACTAAATCTTCTATTTTTAGAAATTAAAATCTTTTATTTATGGTAACTAAATCTTTTAATTTTGGAAAATAGATCTTTTAATTTTTAGATTGATTTGTTTCTTAAATTCCGGCTATAAGACCTACGCAACCATATTTTGTGATGCATGTAGAGATCTAGGCACTTGATGAAAACCTAGTGAGGGTCTTATGGTTCTCCATTTGGGGAAGACTCGCGAGAGTACTCGGATTTTATGTGTTATTGATTAATGTTTATGTTTATGTATTTGATTCCTTATTTGCATAATTGTTACATGTTTTACACATCTAATTGCATGCAATATGGAATAATACATATCGAAATCATGACATTAATATGGTCTTAATTTACACGCCTAAATACCATGCTCAATTATGACCTGCTATTTGATTCGTGGAAAATTGTTTTTGCAAATTAAGTGACCTAAATTATTGAAACAAGTTTTTCATGAAATTAAAAACTGGACGCTATGGACACATGGGAAGTACGGCTCACCCACTAGAACAAATTATAAGGGGGGTATAAGGCGGTGCGCATAGTCACACCTAAAGGATTTCCGGTCATAGCTTTAGCCCTCACTTGGTCCTCCGCTTCCTTGCGAGTTCGATTGGAGCTACCGTGAACCATGATGATCACTACAATGTCATTACTAAAAGTTTTTAAAATTAAGTGCTACAAAGTTGTTTTGCATGCTTCTTTGTACACGATTTTACCACATTTATGTGTATACCCTATTTGAAAATTTTATGTAACACCCCAACCCGGTAAAGGGTAAAAGCGTCACATTATGGCGACATATCAAAGCATACAAAGATTATAACGCAAAGCGGAAGACTTTATGATATAAAAGTAAGTAAAGAACATCATGACTTATTATTACAAAATCCCATAAAGTACGAAATGAAATAACATCAACAATAGTCCAACAATATCCAAAATAAACTAAGGTGTAGGTCTCTAAGCTCCTACTCTCATCACTCGAACCCAACATCCCACTTATTACCTGCCGCATGGAAAAGAAAACGCGGTTGAGCATAAAAAGCTCAGTGAACAGATATATATGCAAAGCAAAGTAATAAGCAAACGAAAGAAGGAGATCATAAGATGGCATAATGTATCACAAGTCATAATATGACGAAGCATCATAGAGATATCAGCATAATCATGATCATATGGAAAAGTAACAAGCACGTATCAACAAAGAAGCGTCTAAACAAGGTACTTGAATAGACCAACGAATCGTAGAAAGCCACGAGCCGACCTGCCAAGGTACTTGACAGATCTCCTACAACATAATCATACATCCTACAAATCCGACATGCACAAAGAGGGAGACCTCTAAGTACTAAAGAGTAGCTAGCTCCAACGTAAAGGAGTGTAAAGCACACACCCACATTCACCCTACAAAATAAATCCAACTTATCCGACAAGCCTAGGATGCATCCATACGCCCCCCCTACAAAGCAAATCATAAATATCATAATATCCAAGTGTTCACATAATATATCCGACAAAATAGGGACGCCGTGGATCAATCACACCTCCACAGAAAGTGTCATGCCATTGGTTCTTCAATGACACGCCCATGGTACCTCCATGAGTAATTAGAAAACTCGGGCATAAGAACATACAAAGCATATCATAACATATCCGACAATCATATCATATCCCACAGAACATATCAACAGAATCATATCATAGCCGAAGCATAACCGACAGATAACAAATCATAGAGTCATATCAATGAATCAAAGTAAAGGGATCATAGCAATGGCTCAGAAGATCATATCGAAGAAATCATATCACGAATTATATCAAAAGGAATCATAGCAAGGTCGAGGATCAAAAGTCATGAGAATTCCCTACTGAAAAGGGATAGAATATCTGTACCTTAGCGAAAGCAAGCAACGAAACAAAAGATGATCACACAAAATGAGAACTACTCCCGCTTCACCGGATCTACACGAATATAATAATCAAGTATTATTTTATGTTCCGAATGAACCAGGTTACTTATTTTAGTATGCTTTCCATTTTTTAGTAACTTCCTATTTTTAGTAACCTGCCATATATAGTAACTTTCTCGAAATAGTACTTTAATACTTTAAGGTTATTATTGACGATTAAATAATATATAGGGTTTAAATTGACCAATATAGTAAGTTAGGGTTAAGTACGACAATTTAGTAAAGTTTAGGGTCAAAATATAAATTATCAAAATTAAATATTAAAATGTCAAATAAAATTATTCTAAGGTTTATACTATAATTTTACGTCAAAATGATAATTTTAGACCCCGTCGTTTTATAATATATATAAACGTATTCTCATCATTCATTTAGACCACGACGACCCAAAATATTATTATCACGTTTAGGAACAATTACGCCCCATGCTCATTTATTTATGTTTCGAACCAAAATGTTAAACCGAGAATGCATATTATCATATCTCTCAAAATTTTATAGTCTATTAATTCTTAACGTTACAAAACCATAAGCGTATATAACATGCATGCATAGTTACGTGTTTTAATGTTCGTGAAACATGATCACATCCTTCCAACTAGTTGAACTAACATTTGTTTATGTATATCCATGCGAATATATATGAACACCTTTTTAGCCTATTATCAGCTACCCAAAAGGGAGAAGTTTCTGATTTTACTATCCATACATATACTATTATATATTATCACAAATTCTATGTGACTATACTAGTGATAGTATGGTAGGTCCATTCTTGTTATTTATGTATTCTCTTCGAAAAACATGCAGCTAATTCTTAATATACTAAGTAACATATTTCTGGTTTCCTGAGTTTATTTCATATGTGAGCATATATATGATTCTATAGCCGATTCGTTATTTTATGTGGAATCTTGTATGATTTCATGTGTTATATATTAGGTTTAGAAGTAATACAAGAACATGACAACAACAAGAATCGAACACACAAGAATCGTATTGAACAAGGTGTAGTCGAGTTACCCTTGGAGCGTGTTATGTAGAAGAAGAAAACAAGAGCGAGTAGCAATTTACTCAAGCCGAAACCCAACCAGCTTTTACCTTGCGACCAAACACCCCTGCTCGAACAATAATACCCCACGTCCAAAACAACACAACGACGATCAAAACTACCACCAGAAATCATGATTGAGAACTTTTAGCAGCCTTGGAGTCGAACAAGAAAAAGAAGAAAAGAACTAGCAATAGCACCTTTTTGAGAGAGAGTTTTAGGTTTTTGTTTCTGATTTTACTTTGTGTATACGGTTTAAAGGAGGGGATTGAGAACAAAAAGGAAAGCATGCAAATTGATTTGGTTTAATGAAAGCGTGTAATATGCTATCAAAATAGATGATATGCTGCGTGGGTGTTTATAGTATGAGGGGTCAATGAAATCTCCAAAATATAATCATATCCCTTTTGTTCTTATCTCATTTAGGCGTGTGAAAGGTAACAATGTATACGTCATTTATACTAAATAGAAAATGACTAGTATTTTCATGACAGATATATTTCCTAGCAACTAATACGTGTGATATTTTACATACAAAATTAGGGTGTGTCATTTTATATTTGCTAATAGCTTATAGTATAATGTATCATCTCTTAACATATAGTATATAACTTTATGTAGTTTAATTATTCTAATAAACTTTAGTTTATGTTCAAATAGAAATTAAAATGTCATCTCAAATTTTTTTTAGGTGTTATATTTTATGTCTATGCCAACCAACCAAGGACACGTGCTTTTGGCTTGACCTCTTTGGTCAAACCTTAGGGCCATTCCATATCCATGGCAAATATTGCTCATTGGTCAGACTTTTGGTTATATTTGCACATTCTTGTTTGGTCGACTTATTTCGAGTATGCTTGGTTAGACCTTGGACCCGAGACATAAGATGAGACTAAACATGCTCATGACATTACTAGACCTTGGACCCGAGACATAAGATGAGACTAAACATGCTCATGACATTACTACTTAGTCTACTAATGTCTTGACCAGTCTCATAAGTCTAAGAGTTGCATTTTATGCAACTAACGCTCGTCGCTTAACTCTTGCCCCCTTTGTTTACACATTGGTCAGACCTTTGGTAATAAGTGTGAGGTCAAGTTGGATCTTAGTCTTAATTAGTAATTAATTGGGTAGTTAATTCTATTAAGAATTTAATTATCGAAAATACTAATTATTTGAACTTTTCTTATATTGTAGATGACTACCTCAGTCAGAAACAATTCAGTACTCAGGAGTTTCTTTGAGAAACAAAAACTTACTGGACCTAACTTCATTGACTGGTATCGCCAGCTTCACATTATCCTGTCAGCTAAAGATAAGGAAACTTACTTGGAGCAACCTATTCCTGCTGCACCTGTTGCAACTCCTGGACACTCTGTCCCTCCCGAGGCTCTTGCAGCTCACACTGCTTGGGTTAAGGGGTCAAAGGACATTGCTGCTTTCATGCTTATGACCATGGACTTAGAAATCCAAAGAAATCTGACTCACCTTGGTGCATATGACATGCGACAGGAGTTGAAAACTATGTTTGCTCAACAGGCAGAACAAAAACTTCTTAAAACTGCGAGAGAATTTCACTCGTGCAAGCAAGAAGAAGGTCAATCTGTAAGCTCATATGTTCTTAAGATGAAGAGCTACATTGACATCTTGGAGCGTCTCGGTCATCCCGTCACTTTGAACTTTGGAGTAACTCTAATCTTGATTGGACTTTCTAAGGAGCATGACAACTTTGTGCAGAACTATAATATGCACAGCATGGGGAAGACTGTTAATGAATTACATGCTATGCTTAAACAAAATGAGCAGACGCTACCCAAGAAAGATGTTGCACCTGCACTTCATGCTATACGTGCAGGAAAGGTCCAGAAAAACCAAGGTAAAAAACCGTTCAAGGCTGCTAAGGGGAATCAAGGGAATGGAAAGTACATGTTGGCTTATGCTCCCGAGCATAAACCATCTTATGATCCCAAACCTAAGAAAACTCCACCACCCATGAAGGATAACCCTACAAAGGACGCGACCTATCACCAGTGTGGTGAAATAGGTCATTGGAGAAGGAATTGTCCCGTGTATCTCGCCGAGTTGCTGAAAAAGAAGAAGCTATCTACAGGAGCTAGCTCTTCAGGTATTTTCACCATAGAACTCTATACTTTTCCTAGTACATCTTGGATTTATGACATGGGTTTGTGGTACTCACATCTGTAATACTATTCAGGGTCTCAGGGGAAGTAAGAAGCTGAAGCCAGGAGCTTTAAGTCTGTACGTGGGCAATGGTCAATGGGCAGGAGTTGAAGCTATTGGAAATTATCATATATGTCTCCCAAATGGATTAGTAGTTGTTTTGAACAATTGTCATTTTGCTCCCTCTATTACTAGAGGAATTATTTCATTTTCTCGTTTGTTTGACGATGGTTTTATTAACCGCTTTGAATCAAATAATACAATTTCAGTTTCTAAGAATAATGTTGTTTATTTTAGTGCTATCCCAAGGGATGGTATTTATGAAATTGATGTGTCTTGTTCTAAAACAAATGATAGTTCTATGTATGCTGTTAGCAATAAAAGAGCCAAGCTCGACTTGGACTCTACTCTCTTGTGGCATTGTCGTCTAGGACACATTAGCAAGAAACGCATGGAAAAGTTGCAACATGATGGACTTCTCAACTCAACTGACATTAAGTCATTTGAGAAGTGTGTTTCATGCATGTCTGGTAAGATGGCAAGAAAACCCTATTCACATCAAGTGGAAAGGGCTAAAGATCTACTTGGACTAATACACACCGATGTATGTGGCCCATTTAGAATTGTGTCAAGACACGGAGCAAGTTACTTCATCACTTTTACTGATGACTATAGTCAGTATGGTTATGGTTACCTGCTGAAACATAAACATGAAGTGTTTGAAACATTTAAAGTATTTCAAAAGGAAGTAGAAAACCAACTCAGGAAGACCATTAAGTCACTATGTTCTGATCGTGGAGGTGAATATATGAGTCAAGAGTTTTTGGATCATCTTAAGGAGCATGGGATTATTGCCCAACACACTCCTCCTTACACTCCATAACATAATGGTGTGCCTGAGAGGAGAAACCGAACACTGCAAGACATGGTTCGCTCCATGATGAGTCAAACTACTCTTCCAAAGTCCTTTTGGGATTATGCCCTTGAGTCTGCTGCACGCATTCTCAACATGGTTCCACTATGAAGGTTGATAAGACACCATACGAGGTATGGCATGGGCAAGCCCCTAAGTTATCTTACTTAAAGTATGGGTTGTGAGGCACTTGTTAAGCGTGATATACTTACCAAACCTCACAAACTGGAACCCAGAGCTATTAAGTGTATCTTCATAGGATACCCAAAGGAAACAATGGGATATTCTTTCTACCTTCCATCTGAGAACAAAGTATTTGTTGCTCGGAATGCTGAGTTCTTTGAGAAAAATCTCTTGGATCAAGAAGCAAGTGGGAGTCTAGAAGATCTTGAAATTATTCAAGAAGAAGATACAAATCCTTCTGTAGGCACTAGCTTAGGTCATGATGAGGATGATCAAGTAATTGATGAACCTCAAAGTGATATCAAACCCATTCGTAAGTCCACTAGGACACGCCGTGCCCCAGATCAAATGTGTTTATACGTCGATGCTGAAGAGCATGAATTGGGGGATCTTGGTGAACCCAAAACCTATAAAGCTGCATTGTTGGATACTGAATCCAAGAAATGGCTTGATGCGATGAATGTGGAAATATAATCCATGAAAGACAACGAAGTCTGGGAATTAGTTGAGCTTCCTCCTAACGGTAAAACCGTTGGTAGCAAATGGCTATTCAAAAAGAAGACTGACATGGATGGTGCAGTACACACCTTTAAAGCTCATCTAGTAGCAAAGGGCTTCACTCAAACCTACGGGGTTGATTATGAAGAGACCTTTTCTCCTGTTGCAGACATTAGAGCTATAAGGATTCTTATAGCTATAGTTGCGTTCTATGACTATGAGATTTGGCAAATGGATGTCAAAACCGCCTTCCTCAATGGACATCTTTTCGAATAAGTCTATATGAAGTCTATATGGACTTAAGCAAGCATCTAGGCAATGGAAAAAACGTTTTGATGATGAGATTAAGAAATTTGGTTTCACTCAGAATCAAGATGAGCCATGTGTATATCAGAAAGCTAGTGGGAGTTATGTCACTTTCCTAATTCTATATGTTGATGACATATTACTCATGGGAAACAACATTCCAATGTTACAAGATGTAAAATCCTATCTTGGAAGATGTTTTGCCATGAAAGATCTAGGAGAAGCTGCATTTATTCTTGGAATCAAGATCTATAGAGATAGATAAAGACGGTTAATTAGTTTATGTCAAAGTGCTTACATTGAGAAAATATTGAAGAAATATTTTATGAAGAATTCCAAACGAGGAACTATCCCAATGCTAGATAAGCAGAAATTGAGTAAATCACAGGGTGCTGATACACCTGCTGAAAAAGAGCGCATGCAAAGAGTTCCCTACGCCTCAGCTATAGGATCAATTATGTATGCTATGAGATGTACTCGTCCTGATGTTGTGTTCGCTCAGAACATAACAAGCCGATTTCAACAGAATCCAGGTGAACTTCACTGGACTGCTGTTAAGAGTATTCTTAAGTATTTACGCAATACTAAGGATATGTTTCTGGTTTATGGAGGTGATATGAAACGAGAGCTCAGGGTTTCTTGCTACACTGATGCAGGATATCTGACAGATGCTGATGACCTGAAATCTCAGACTGGATATGTATTCGTTTTGAATGGAGGTGCTGTTGACTGGAAAAGCACAAAGCAAAGTATTTATGCAACTTCATCTACAGAAGCTGAGTATATAGCTGCTTATGATGCATCTAAAGAGGCTGTATGGATTCGAAAATTCATTTCTGGGCTTGGCATTGTTCCCACAATTGAAGAACCCATAAATATGTATTGTGATAATACTGGAGCCATTACTATAGCTAATGAAAGTGGAATCACCAAGGGTGCTAGACATTACCGNAAAACATGAAATAATCAAAATGCATAGCAATGAGATATCTAGCGGCAACTAACTATAAGTGTTCGTGTAATGTTTATACATAAATCGTAAAATAATTAAAATGTAATTGCAAAAGGTTGTAACATGGGATAATTCAACTCAAAGAAAAAAAAAATCCTAAAATGAATCAAAGATCATATAAAAATATTTAGTGAAATTGAAAATAAAACATTATATCAATTATAAGATAACTAAAAATGCACGTTATTCGCCACATAAAGCTTCTTGGTACACGACATTTGAGGTGTAGACTACTTCTTGACCGAATTCTTGGACTAGCTTCCCTAATATCTTTGTAGTCCTACGTGATATCTCTCTAGACAACGCAATATAAAGCTGGCGATGCGAGAAAACAGAGTCCGACAAATAGATGCACGTTTGGAATTGTTTGGCCCAAAGCTTTATTGATAGTCATTGCAAAGCCCAGATGCACAGGGAACTGTATTCTCTTTAGTTTGAAAGGGAACATGTCTTCTTCAGATGGAGCAAGAGGAATTCTCGGCAAGAGCGCTTTAACTCCATCGTATTGGCCGACAACAATCTCAACATTAATGACGTTAGGATCAAAACCTTTACATATCAATCTCGTGCCATTACATAATCTGTTTGCGAGATCGAGATTCCTTAAAAGAATAATTAGGCATCCAATATCAAGCGCAAGTTGTGAGGGGGAAATCGATAACTTTGAGCGAGTTTAAGAATTCCATAGGATAGAAGCTCTTCGTGTCGTCTTCTGCTTCATCGAAGCTATAGTAATCTTTCTCTTCACCCGGGAATCTGTCAATCATCTGATCATTGTTGCTGTCAGCATGCTCATTTTAGTTGATAAGATTGCTCTAAAAATTATATCAAAAGATGAATGAGCAGTGGTCGAAGAAAATATTTCATTAATTAACGCATCCTTTTAGTTAGCCTCGTCAATGTGTGGAATGGTCATCTCATCTGGTAAGCGTGCATAGTTTTCATCGATGACCTCCTCAACAAAATTCACCGACTCGTAAAACCAGATATTTTAACAAGTAAGTAGTTCGAGAAGAAACTCAAGTATCAATATGCGGTAATTATAATTTTTATCACTATCACTTTCATCAGTTAGACATTAAATCCTTTTCCATCCAAGTACAAAAACTTGATTATCATGAGCATGCGATTACACGTCTTCATAACTATCATCATCATCATCATCAGATATGACTATAGCATCATCCCAATTCTAGTTTAGCAAATTGGGGTTGTAAAACGGATTCGAATTAGGAGCGAGCTGAAGTTGTAGGTGTTATATAAATGAACACGAACTAATGCGTTGAAACAATAGACTTATGACAATGTACTAACCTCAACATTAATATTAACATCAACATTAACATTGTTTTGATCATTCATTTCTTTTTTATTAACTTAACTATCAAGTTCAACTTAACTATAAATTACCACAAGAGTAACAAAAAGATTATGGTGTTCATATAGTTGTGTTTAGGCCTATGAATTTGGAAAGTATTGAATATCAAAAGAGAATAATTGTTATAGTAGTGTAAACGTGTGAAGTTTCACCATTGCTGTATGTAAACAATGTATGTGCATGTAAACAGTTGTTTACATATTTGACTTTTCATGAATGTGATATTTGTTGGGTTATGGTAGTTAGATTAGCCGATATACGACTAGAAATGTGTGAGCCTATTGGGGGCACACACGTTAATACACGAAGAGTACGTTTATTAAATATTTAATATATATACTTGTTATATTTATTAAATGATTAATATGTTTCACGAATATAAAAGAAAGGGATTAAAATGTCGAAACGAAAACTATTGTCCTCATCCCAAAAGTGGCAGATTTTGAAGGATTGTAGAAAAGGATTTGTGTGCAAATTATAATGATAATTAAGGTCTTAATTGAAAAGACTTGGAGTAGGAAACAAGTTAAAAGATTAGAGTTGAGGGGCTATATAAACACCTCATTCCATCTTTTGAGTTTCGTCCCATACACAATTCTTATGCACGACATTTATTAATAACCTAAAGCAAAGTTACTTCTTTTGGTCAAAGTTATTCGGCAGAAAACATCACCCTTATTGGTTGCTTGGTTTGTTCTCGTACTGTCCCTATTGAAGTAATAAGAAAACATTAGTTTTGTTTTCTTCTTGTCTTACTCTTTTATTTAATCAATTCGAACGTATACCTTTTTGGTATTCGAATTGGATTAAGCAAGTACCAAGATCACGAGTTGTTAGTTGGTACACGTGAAGCAAGTGACTAGCATCGTAGCGTATTTATTTGACGTGTTTGTGTGAGCAGTCGTAGAGGTGATTATTTTAGTCACTATTAGTTTTATTTGCGGGTGACTACAAGGGTTAGTCTTCTATTTATTTTTCATGTTTATACGTCGATGAATGTGGAAATACAATCCATGAAAGACAACGAAGTCTGGGAATTAGTTGAGCTTCCTCCTAACGGTAAAACCGTTGATAGCAAATGGCTCTTCAAAAAGAAGACTGACATGGATGGTGCAGTACACACCTTTAAAGCTCGTCTTGTAGCAAAGGGATTCACTCAAACCTACAGGGTTGATTATGAAGAGACCTTTTCTCCTGTTGCAGACATTAGAGCTATAAGGATTCTTATAGCCATAGCTGCGTTCTATGACTATGAGATTTGGCAAATGGATGTCAAAACCGCCTTCCTCAATGGACATCTTTTCGAAGAAGTCTATATGGAGCAACTTGAAGGTTTTGTTAATCCAAAATATCCTAACCGAGTATGCAAGCTCAAGCGTTCCATTTATGGACTTAAGCAAGCATCTAGGCAATGGAATAAACGTTTTGATGACAAGATTAAGAAATTTGGTTTCACTCAGAATCAAGATGAGCCATGTGTATATCAGAAAGCTAGTGGGAGTTATGTCACTTTCCTAATTCTATATGTTGATGACATATTACTCATGGGAAACAACATTCCAATGTTACAAGATGTAAAATCCTATCTTGGAAGATGTTTTGCCATGAAAGATCTAGGAGAAGCTGCATATATTCTTGGAATCAAGATCTATAGAGATAGATCAAGACGGTTAATTGGTTTAAGTCAAAGTGCTTACATTGAGAAAATATTGAAGAAGTATTTTATGGAGAATTCCAAACGAGGAACTATCCCAATGCAAGATAAGCAGAAATTGAGTAAATCACAAGGTGCTGATACACCTGCGGAAAAAGAGCGCATGCAAAGAGTTCCCTATGCCTCGTCTATAGGATCAATTATGTATGCTGTGAGATGTACTCGTCCTATGCTGTGAGATGTACTCGTCCTGATGTTGCGTTCGCTCAGAACATAACAAGCCGATTTCAACAGAATCCAGGTGAACTTCACTGGACTGCTATTAAGAATATTCTTAAGTATTTACGCAATACTAAGGATATGTTTCTGGTTTATGGAGGTGATATGAAATGAGAGCTCAGGGTTTCTTGCTACACTGATGCTGGATATCTGACAGATGCTGATGACCTGAAATCTCAGACTGGATATGTATTCGTTTTGAATGGAGGTGCTGTTGACTGGAAAAGCACAAAGCAAAGTATTTATGCAACTTCATCTACAGAAGCTGAGAATATAGCTGCTTATGATGCATCTAAAGAGGCTGTATGGATTCGAAATTCATTTATGGGCTTGGCATTGTTCCCACAATTGAAGAACCCATAAATATGTATTGTGATAATACTGGAGCCATTACTATAGCTAATGAAAGTGGAATCACCAAGGGTGCTAGACATTACCGCGCAAAAGTTCATTATCTTCGAGAGACCATTGAGATGGGTGATGTGAAGATATCAAAAGTTCACACAGATGACAATCTAGCTGATCCATTTACGAAGGCTTTAGCATATCCTAATCATTCTAAATTGACTAGGGATATTGGTTTGGTACAAGCTAGTAGTCTCATGTAAATCTGTGTGTAATTAGTATTTGGATAATTTGGAATTGTAAGACAGTTTTATTTTCTAATAAATAAAGATACGGGGTATTTGTTATTTTATTCATATAACCTGTTATTCCATATTTGCATGTTTAATCCATGAAATGATTTATCATGCTAAATATGTCCATTGTCGGTTAACAATATGGGAATATTGTTATGCAAGGCAAATCTGAGTGTTGGTTATATTCTATGAGAATGTGGATTGTTCCCGCCAAACTCATATGTATTCACAAGGGATGCATATTGGATACCCCAACTTTCAAACATTTACTTTTGGATCCTTGTCATGAGTAAAATGTTGAAATGGTCTGTTAAGTCATCCTTAGACTTGAGATACAAGCAAGTTCTGTTATGTGTGGATATCACTTTTGTAATTATATGTCAAACGCAATCCTGAATAAGGCAGTTATAAAAGCTATTTTTCGGAGTGATGTGAAGCAGCATCCACGACGCTTGTAGTCAACAAAGGATTTGTTATTCCACTTGATATGTGCAGAAAGATACCATGGGCCCTCTCCAGAATTAATCAGATAATTGTTCGGCCGAACCCAAAGGGTAATGCAAGATGATTCTTGATTACATTTGGTATATCTAATTAAAATTCTATAACGAGAATCTAAATGGTTAAACTATATGGAATGAGTTAAGATCCATATCCATGGTTTAACGGTATCTATAACAAAGGATGATAAAAGCAAGACATAAATAACCATGCTACTGAGAATATTTTGTTTTTTGAAACTTTATCTCAGACATTTTTAGTTCAATAACGAATGTGAGTGTTGCTAGACGTTTCCGTCGTTGGTATATGTGGTGTCTGCTACTCCAACTCCCAAGTGGGAGCTGTTGGGTTATGGTAGTTAGATTAGCCGATATACGACTAGAAATGTGTGAGTCTATTGGGGGCACACACGTTAATATACGAAGAGTACGTTTATTAAATATTTAATATATATACTTGTTATATTTATTAAATGATTAATATGTTTCACGAATATAAAAGAGAGGGATTAAAATGTCGAAACGAAAACTATTGTCCTCCTCCCAAAAGTGGCAGATTTTGGAGGATTCTAGAAAAGGATTTGTGTGCAAATTATAATGATAATTAAGGTCTTAATTGAAAGGACTTAGAGTAGGGAACAAGTTAAAAGATTAGGGTTGAGGGGCTATATAAACACCTCATTCCAATCTCTTATAATTCGTCCCACACAAATTCCTTATACTCGACATTAGCTAATACTGTTTTCTGTTCTTCGGAGATTACAAGATTGCAAGGGTTTTATTGGTTTGAAAAGTCAAACATATCAAGCTATTAACAAGATTTAATATTCTTGTTTTTTTTTTACTTTCTGGCTTCTCTTTTCTAAACAATTCGAACGTATACTTATTTTAGTATTCGAATTGTTTTTCTTAAACAAGAACACGTGGTGTTGGCTTGTCAATCGTGAAGCAAACGACTAGCATCGTAACGTATTCGTTTGACGTGTTTGTGTGAGTAACCGTAGAGGTAGTATATATTTACTACTTTAGTTTTATTTGCGGGTGACTACAAAGGTTAGTTTTTCTATTTATTTTTCATGTTTTCTCTTTTCCTTTAATTTGTTTATTATTTGTGTGTTAATCATAATTGCTTAACTAGATCTAATATCCGCTGCGTACTCGTAGTTAATTGGTTAACTTGATATATAAATTCCAATAAAATGAACTTCTTCAAAATATATTACTTTGTCACACAGTCGTGCGTACACGCACATATACATTCGACTCTCTTGCATACAAATGATCTTTTTGTGTTTAAAAACTTGTGTGGAGATCTCGAAACTTGTTTAAAACGTGTAAACATGTTAAGAATAAGCGTGTGCTTGTTCGGTTTGTGAATCGACACCCACACATTTTGTGACGTAATCGTGGGTTTTCGAACTAAAAATGACATACGGAAACATAAATATGAGTAAACATAAGTATTGGCTAATATGGGACAAGTGCTTATTTTGAATGATATAACTCGTATACAAAAACATAACTTATATAAATAGTTTTCGTATCGGGCTTAACTCTTCTTCTTTTGGTCGACTATTCTGGACCGAGAGAGACCCAAGTCGGATCTCGGGTTTTCTTATTTCACATATGATAACTAGAGTGATTATATATTTGAACTTATATAAACCATCTCACCCTGACCACCCACTGTCCTTTACGGTACTAATCCCCCCTTAAATTCAAAATCATTCTCTAAAATCTTATGGTAGTCGAGCAAGCTTCTTTTTAGCAACAATCAACAAAAGTTTGACACACCCTGAGTCTACATATCACATTCACTATGACTCCGACACTCAAATTCCACCACTCCACGAATACTTGTCCTCAGTCCAGAGTACCGCCGTTGCTCATCGCCATCAAACAGATGCCTCCCTGGCTAAGCCTGGATACTTTTTATAACCTCCAAAATGACATCTTAAATATTCAAGTAGTTAATAGATGCAAACCAAATCTGACTCATCGACACATTAAATTAGTTATAACAAATCACTTTCTTCTTTTCTTTTTCGTGATTGTAGAATCAACATGTTTGCTTTTCATTTTTAGCATCTCTTCACCCGTCCGGTGGATATATGTAACAACCCATAAAATTTCATCAACATCATTTCCACCACAAGGTAATTTCACAGGTAAATCTTTACTTTTCATTGCATGCATGACTCTTTAGACCTGCTTACGTATCCACCTATGCCCAACACCACCATGTTTACACTATGTAAACACCCCGGTATGTCAAGTCTAGGATCTAAACATCGTTACACTAAGCAATCTATCACTCTAGTATGCTATATCTATTAGAAACCCTAACAAAACCCTAATTGAACCCTATGTGTTTACGGTTATCTTTAAAACCCTAATTGTTTATCTGAACTAGTTTGAAAGTGTTCAAGGCTTAAGTATGAGTTACCTTAGGAACATTAGGATACCTTAGAACCCTTAGGCACTAGTACAACCCCTTAGAACTTAGGTACAAATCCTTTAAGCACAAAACCCTAACTAGGTCATAACTTCTCGAAATTAGGTCTAAACTATCCCAAAACTTCACCATAGGTTACCACCACTTATTATAAACATCTTAGGACTTAGGATTAGTCATTAGGCACTATAGGACACTAATATAGGCACTAAACCCTAGGATAAACCCTAGTCTCTCACTAAGCAAACTTAGGTCATTTAGGTCCCAAAACTAGGTCAAAACCTTCCTAAATCTTTAGTATAAACTACCACCACCTAGGAAATGATCCCTAAACCCTAATATTAGTCACTAATCACACTTAGGACCCTAACCTAGGCACTAAACCTTAGGAAAAACCCTAATCCCTAACTAGACAAAACTAGGCTAAAACTAAACCTAACACCTAAACTAAGCTACCATAGCACCACAAACCACCCAAGCAAGTACCCTAGCAGCTTAAGCACCTCAAGTAGGCAACCTAGCACCTCCCAAGCTAGCACACAAGTAGGTGCATCACGTACTTGGTGTTTCGGCTGTTTTAGACCACAAACGACCTATACCAGCCCCCTACCTAGTATTAGCTCGTCCTTGTCATTCTATAGACTCACCACATCGACTCCTAGCTGCCATGAGTCAACCTCCCCCCTCCTCGACACCTAGCACCCATTTTGGACACCTATACCACTCGTTCACCCTATAAATACCCCTTCCCTTCACCATTTCACTTCACACCTCCCCTCTCTTCTCTCTCACTCATATTCTGTAGTACTAAGCCCTCAATACCAGTAGGAGTCGAGTGGTAGAGCCTTAGTCCTTGTCGAGTCCTAGTTTTAGTCTAGAAAACCCTATTTTTCACATTAAGCCTTCCCCGACCTAGGTAAGCCTCAACCTTGCTTCTTTTAGCTTTAGTACTGACCTAGGATAGTTATAATATGCCTTGGACCCCATAGGAACTTAATCTAGAGCCTTGATCATTTTCTTTTAAAAGTTTTCATTTTAAAACCCTAGTTTTAGATAATTATGTGTTTATATGCTAAATTGCTTTATTATATGCTATAATCTGATTTAAGTGACTTAGTTAAATATATATTAGTTTAACATAAGCTAGGAAACTTAGTTGTTACATAAAAATATAGTTTACTTGAAATTAGGACTAGTTTTGCAATAGTTTTCATGCATAGGGGTATATATGGTAAATTCCTGAAACTATAAAGTCTAGGGACTGTTTTTGACATTTCCTAGAAGTTATTAGTGTAAGGACTCATTTTACAAAGTATTAAAACCTTAGAATAGTAAGTAAAATAAGTTATAAACTTAAAAGGACTAGTTTTGCAAATATAGTTAAGTTAAGGGTATAAAGGTAAATTAAAAAGTTAGTATAGTTTAAGGACCATATCTGCCATTACTTGAAAATATATAAGTATAGGGTCTAGTTGTGTCAAAGATAGAAAGTTATATGCTTAATTGTTATATGTTTATAAGTTTAGGGTAAAAAGTGTAAATATATAAACTTAAAGGGTATAAACGGACTATTTTCATAATAAGTATAAAAACCTATTTTTGATTTAGAAACATAACACAATACTAGGGAGCTTCATGTGAAGAGTACCATGTGGATATTTCGTTTTGACAAGTTTGTTGGGTTTATGAATTAAAGTGCCCTGGCTCCTCAAACGATTATTGCATGTACTTCTGGATTATGATGGCCCGAACGGTGTTATGCTATAAATAAAACTTAATAACAACATAACTCAATAATAGGGAGCTTCATGTGAGGAGTATTAACTTCTGAATTATGATGGCCCGAACGGTATTATGTTGATAACATAATACAATAGTAGGGAGCTTCATGTGAGGAGTCATATACTTCTGAATTGTGGTGGCCCGAACGGTGTTATGTTATATCTAGAAACCTTAAGAGTAATTACTTAAAAACCTAGACAAAGACTTGACATACATATACACACACACCAAACCCTACACCCAGGATACGTGAGTCAGCAGTCTAATCCTTGAGTCACTTTTCACATCAATCATAACATCCTAAAGCCCAGGTGAGTTTTGTAGCCTCACATCTTTTAAAAACTTTTCACTGTAAATGCTTTACAAACCCTGTGAGGGGGATACGTGCTACTTGCTTTTCTTTAAACCGAATACAAATCTTTCTCTCTGGTTATTGCACGAGTAAACTATCTACCACCACTACATAACTAAAATTCATGAATCTAATCATTTGGGATATTTTACCCACGCGAACGCGAGTATAGTTGATAGATCTATTGGAGTTTGACAACTCCCGTTGGTATTAACACCTCACTGGGTGGTACCAATAAGTACAATACTTGAACCCACTGAAGGATTAACTTTGGCAAGTTATCCTTCCCATACCCTCATGTTGGGTCTGCAGCCCACATGACCCGGATTGTTAAGGTGTGGTTCATGAGCTTTGTTAGGTCACCATTTTGTAAACACAAGTATAGATTTGATGAGAAATGAGATGAGAAATAGAGATGGTTGATCTACCAAATATGATATAGAATTTGACAATAGTTTAGCTAAGATATTCAATAAACCAACAATGTGAAAGGTTACATAATCCTTCTATTTATAGGCAAGGAGCTAGGGCAACACACCCTTTCCTTCCTATCTTCATACGTGGGCTATTCTAAGGCCTTATGGGCTTTATGGCCTTTCAACATTACATAATCATGAAACATAAATAACTAAATAATGTAGCAACCTATTACATATAATGAAATGACCGAGACTTGAGAGATGACGTGAAACGTGATCCTAACAATCTCCCCCTAAGGGTCGGTCATGATGGTTATCAAGGTTGCTCGACGTCTTTTTCTTTGTCTTTAATCATTGACTTTTACGGCTTCAGACGTCTTCAACAATTCGTTAGCAAAATGATTCATCGTTCTTTGTTCTTTGTCTTTGATGATGTGATAGTGATCTAGTGATGTCATAATCTGCCATTCGTCACTTTCTTAGCCTCCAGTGGATTTGCGCCTTTCCAACATGCTCATACATCTTTGACGTTGGACATTCATACGTTTGTAACTCTTATTTCATTGTTGTAGATTCTTTGAGTTGACGTAGAATCTTTCTTTGACTTTTACAACGCCTCGATCTTTGAAGAGAGCTTTCTTAGACTTTGAGATGTAGGTACGAGCATGTGGAAGTTGGTGTTCAAGACAGTGGTAGTACCTGCATTGAAACAGTTAGCAATAATACATCCGGTACTTACAGGTTCGGAATTGGAGATCGTCAACAGCATAGTGTGAAGACTCCTTCTAATACTTACCAAGGCCGTTCCTAATCGGATACCCCCTAGAGGGCTTACACAGACATACATAAGTACACCCACGATTAGGTGATTCACTGGAGATCACCCCACGACTGTAGACCATTTAGAACCACCGCAAAGACTAAGCGTAATCCACAAGGAATTACCGAAGTGACCTGCTGTCAGGGCTGTTTGATGTTGACCCTGGCAGGATTTCTGTTCAATCATTCGAGAAATACGTAAGTAATTCCCTCATAAATGTTCTTGGCAGATTGCTAAGATCTGCGTAGGACTCGATAGTTTACACTTAGTGTCCAATGATGTACGACACTAGTGTAGAAGTATTATGTGTTCCTAAGAGATCTTAGATGTATCTCGTGGCTCTAGACTCAATTTGTGCACATTTTGGTCGTCGGAGGTGTGGAGCAGAGTACCTCCTTTTCAATATCGACACACTTGAATGAATGGTCAATAGATTATGCAGGGTTCTCCGTGAGAATGAAACAAGTATCTTTTGAGAGAAACTTGAGTGGCTAAGAAGGTTTAGATGCATTGCATCACTGGGTCCATGACGTCTTTATCTTCAATACCGTTGTCACCTTAGCAACGACCAGTAGCATATGAATTGAACCCGGTGTCTGACCTAAGGTTGAACAAATGGAGGGCTATTTCTTTTCACCCTTTTCTTTACATTTCTTTTTAATTCTTCAACCCCTTCTTTCTCCTTTCATTCCTTTCTCATTTTTTCATATCATACCTAAGGACTTCTAATTTCTAACTATTGGTGTTGTCCTTTGGTAGATCCCTCCGGTTCTGGCGGATCATAGGACGGTTATTCCTATCTTTAGTCACCTTGTAACTCCATGACTATCCTATTGATGCCATTAAACCAAATGTTAGAAAATCTCTCAAAGTGTTTATGAGTATAAAACCTTTTGTTAACACTTTGAGGGTTTTGANATTGAACCCGGTGTCTGACCTAAGGTTGAACAAATGGAGGGCTATTTCTTTCACCCTTTTCTTTACATTTCTTTTTAATTCTTCAACCCCTTCTTTCTCCTTTCATTCCTTTCTCATTTTTTCATATCATACCTAAGGACTTCTAATTTCTAACTATTGGTGTTGTCCTTTGGTAGATCCCTCCGGTTCTGGCGGATCATAGGACGGTTATTCCTATCTTTAGTCACCTTGTAACTCCATGACTATCCTATTGATGCCATTAAACCAAATGTTAGAAAATCTCTCAAAGTGTTTATGAGTATAAAACCTTTTGTTAACACTTTGAGGGTTTTGATTTCTTATGAAAGACTCCCCCTCCACATATGCTCATGAATGTTTTCAGAAATTTGCACATGCGGGAGGAGTTGGCACTTTTGAATCGATCCACTCTTAATAGACATATACCCGAGGGACACGTTTACGTTGCTTAGTTAAAGGGATCCATTATCATTTTTTAGGTGATAACTAGCCCTAATAACTAACATGAAGTTGTTAACATTCCTAAAAGGAAGTTAGACCCGTCAAAGTAAACGTCTAAGAAGAGTTTCTCGAAACGGTACTTTCTACTTGGATAACACCTTTCGAATACAAACATTTGTTGTTTCGTCAATTCATGCGTCAATTCTGAGTCGAGCTCGCACAAGATAAAACATTTGACATCATATTTTAATCACTTTTCATCTTCTCCCGCTCAAAAATAGCATATCAAATGTTGTTTTTGTAAACTTTTGATTAAAATATGCCTTTTTGAGTCTTATAGGGAGAATTCAATAAGAACTTTTTGTTTGAAGAACGATGTTTTTGGTCAACTACTCCCCCTCAACAAGTGAATATTCATTGAGGTGAAATACTTGTCTTTTGAGTAGAATTGTAGAGATCATGAAAAGTTGGTTAATTCTACTCAAAAGTAAGAAGCTTTCGCTCCTTATGTGAGGATTGTGGCACTGAAGCGTACCACAGGGTCCTTTCAATACAAAGTGCGGGTTGTACACTGTTATGTGTGCACAAGCCGTAGTAATAACAAATCAATCAATATATAATGAAATATTGAAATGTTAGTACCAGAAACATGTGAGCTAAGTATCACTAGAAGACATGGCATCAAAGTCTATGAATCGAGGATGAGGTTGTCTGAATATCAAGACCGGAAATGATGGTCGAACGCTGATATAGCTTTCCAATCTCCTGATCTGGTCACGATGATACAATCTTTCTTCAATCGTATGAACAAAGTTGCGAATCATCCTCCGTGCATTTGATTTCCACCTAGTATTTTCCCCTTTGCTTAACCGCTTCTTGTTATCAAGCAATCTTTCAACTAACCCATCACGAACTCTTTGTAGCGTGTCATCACAGAACTTCTGAATCTCATCAAACCTCATGTAGCGAAGCTGTTTCTTCTTGTTGAGGTAGGTGATTCCAAATGATGGTTGCTGAATGAGCATATACTGTGACGATTCTTTAATTCCAGGAAATGTGAGTTGTGGTTTGGTTAGGTTGAGCTTGTTCTGATAACTTTCAACGCCCAGCTGAAGATCTTCCACTCTTTCTTGAACTATTAATCGTCTGATGTAGAGAAGTAGAGATGCAATGAAGTTGTACTGAGTTGACTTTGGGAAGTAGCATCTTTCCTTGAACCTTTTCCAAATACATGTCTTCTATGTCATTCAGGTTGAGATCAGGGAAATCTGCTTCTCCGAACTTGTACTTCTTTTCATCTTGTCTCTTGACGATAATCTCTTGCATGAAAGTGTAGTTGAATCTTCATGACTCTAAGATCTCCATTATAGCAATGATTCGAGAATTGTGCTTTACATTTTCACTTGACGTCAAATGCAGTCTGTGAGTGTAGCCAAGTTTACGTTTGTCTGGCCAATGTTGAATACCAAGGAGAGCTTCTCTGTTGTAGGTTACAACGGAGTTGCTGAAGATTGGTGTTGTTTCTTCAATGGCTGGTAATTCGTATCTGGCAGCAGGGACTGAGATCGTCAGTGAAGAAGCATATCTTTCTTTTGAGGTCTCATGGGCATGTTGTAGATATCTGAGATCGTTGTTGAAGAAGAATCGGTATTGGATCTTAAGCTTATCAGAAAATCCTTGCAGAGGTAATGGTTTTGTCCAATCGGTGAAGTAAGTCTTGTTGTGGTCAGAATGGACGTCGTAGTTAGCTTCATGATTCAGCCAGTCGAACGTACCAGACAAGGCGCATGCAATGTTCTCCATGTGATATTGCAGTTCGACTTTGTTTCCCGATCTAGACTAAGAAAGTCAAAAGCTTCACTATTGATCCTTCGTAATTCAACCTTTGTCATCTTATCAACTTGAAGACCCGACATGATACTTTGAGTATACTGCAAAGTGTTTCCAGGAAGCGGTTCGTCGGTTTCAATTGGTGGTTGTGACTTGATCATTTCAGTTAACCAATCAGCTTCAGGAGCTTCATCAACGTCTAACCATGAGAATGGTTTCGACTTCTTCTTCTTTTTCTTTGACTTGGTAGACTTTCCTTTCTCCTGAGTCTTTGATGTTGATGATGGTCCAGTTTGTGATTCAGGAATGTTGGATTCATGGATGGTAGTTTCGGGCTCTTCCTGATTATCATCTGGTTGAAGCATGAAAGGTTCTTCTGCATGTGTAGGACCGGATCCAGAGGCTGGTTTTTGCTGTTTGCTGACTGGAGCTTTGGAATACGTGGCTGGTGGTTTTTGTGAAGATGATGGTTCTTTGGTAGTCCTTGATTTCTTGCTTTTGGAATCGGGATCAGGATCATCATCTTTTCTTGATCTTTTGTGTTTCCCAGCCGCTTCTTTGCACGATTCTTTGGAGGCAATAACTTTCAATGCCTTAAACATTGCTGATTCTTCAGGAGTCATTTCCTTTTNTTTGGAATACGTGGCTGGTGGTTTTTGTGAAGATGATGGTTCTTTGGTAGTCCTTGATTTCTTGCTTTTGGAATCGGGATCAGGATCATCATCTTTTCTTGATCTTTTGTGTTTCCCAGCCGCTTCTTTGCACGATTCTTTGGAGGCAATAACTTTCAATGCCTTAAACATTGCTGATTCTTCAGGAGTCATTTCCTTTTTATCTCGAAGTTTAGCAGCTAACAGGGCTTGTAGTTGCTCAGTTGTGAGATCAGTTGGTGAGGTTGGAGCCTTGTCAGTTCGAAGATAAAATGGTGTTGACTGAAGCATTCGTTCAATACTGTGCTTGATCCTGGTATTCAACTCTGTATGAATCGATTTGAGAAGATCTGACACTGCAGGTGTGGTGAGAGCAACAAGGTTGTCGTTGAGAAATTCTTCAGTGTATGTTTTGAGCATTGTATTCATATCAGCATGCATGAACCTATCAACCAGTGCTGTTGACTCTTGAAGATCTTTAACTTGTTATGGTAACGTTGTGACCTGTGTTGTCAGCTTTTGAACTTGGTCTTTAAGATCTCCATCCTGTGGTTGTGTGTCTTTCTTCTTGCGTGCCAGTGCTACAGCTTTCTTGATTCTCTCAGATGCGGTTGTGACTGATGAACTTGCCTTCTTTCTGATTGATTTACGTTTTGATGTTGTTTCTGATGGTGGTGGAGATGAGTGATGTGATGATGATGTTGAAAATGATTCATTATCAGATTCAGACGGAGGAGGAGTAGGATCCTTTGGAGGAGAACCCTTGGGAATTGGAGGATCCTTTGGAGGTGACTGTTGATGAAGTGAGTGTGGAGATGAGTTGATGTAGTCGTCGGTATCAAAGAATTGCTCTTCTTCTTGTTCGTTTGACTTTTGTTCTTTAGGATGTTCAGCATGAAGCAATCTTTCCATCTCCTCACTAGCTTTCTTCTTCAGCTTCTCTTCTCTTTCCATCTGAGCAATGAACTCCAGTGTGATCAACTCAGAAGTCTCCTTTTGCTTTTGTGAATCATCAACTGTTTCCTCGGTAGCTTCCTTCATGATTACGTTCCCTTCTGCATCTTTTTTNAGGATGTTCAGCATGAAGCAATCTTTCCATCTCCTCACTAGCTTTCTTCTTCAGCTTCTCTTCTCTTTCCATCTGAGCAATGAACTCCAGTGTGATCAACTCAGAAGTCTCCTTTTGCTTTTGTGAATCATCAACTGTTTCCTCGGTAGCTTCCTTCATGATTACGTTCCCTTCTGCATCTTTTTTCTTTTTCTTCTTCGGTGTTAAGTGGAATTTCCGGAACCAAAGTTGAAGTCACAGTTGTTGAAGGAGTGATCAAAGTGCTACTAGAACCACCCTCATGTTCTGGTTGATTGACTGGTTGTGGATGAAGTTGTGGATGGAGGAGGTTGAGAAGTGCAGCTTCTTTGAGTTCTTTACGGTGTTGCTTCTCTTCAGCTCTTGTGTCGACAATGATGCTTTTCAGTTTACATTTGTCGACCAAGTGTTGAGCAGCTGGTTCATCTTCTTCTTCATCATTTGCACCGCTACTAGGTTCATTGATGGTTATCCATGTACTTTTCCTTTCACCCTGATGTAGAGTTCCCATGCTTATCTTCTTTGCCTTTTCGAGTTCGGGGAACTCCTCTTCATCTAACCTTACCCTTCGTTCAAAATCTTCTTCATCATCTGATTCGGTATCAAATTCTGATTCACTTTTGGAAGGTTACTGTGTTGGTTCATCTTGGATGGTTTGCTTTGGAGTGATCTTTCTACGAGGTCTACTAGCAGGTTTTCGCGAAGACTTGGTTCGTTGTGAAGTTGTAGTACTGCTTGTGCTTCCAGTCTTGCCACCTCTCCTGCTACGAGTCTCCATCTTGATGACGGATTTGTCTTCATCACCAGTGTATCCTACTTTTCTTGCTTGATAAGCTTTGTCGTAGATTTCATAATTCTTTATCTTCCGAATCTCATCATCTAGGAAGTAGTCTGGAATCCTCATTCCCTTTGTTCTTCTTGTGAACTTGGTGGTTTTGACAAAAGCAATCTTGAAATCTTTGTTGTAGATGTCTTTTGGTTCAGTACGATCATGCATTCTTTTGAGGTAATCTGGTGAGTTACCACAGAAGTGCTTAATAAGCATCTTTGTGAATCTAACGAACGGAATCACATTCCTTTCACGATCTGTATGGATGTGATGGATTATGTCGCTCATTATTGAACTAGCAACGTTGATTGGCTGCATGCTCATCATTCCCCAAAATACTTGTAGATGCTCTAGTCTTGGATGTTCGTGACCACTTTTTCTACCAGAAATTGATCTCACTATCAACATGTAGAATGTTCTCCAAGGTTGTGGTAGATACTTGACGTTGAACCTTGACAGCCTTGTGAGCGGTAAGTCATCTTGTACATCGTATCCTAGATCAATGAGATAATCCAGGATTTCAAGTTCAGTTAACATGGGACAAAATTCCTTCGGTGTGGGAAGCATAAGAACTGTTCGTAGGACATCCAGATCCATGGTGTAGACTTGACGATCCAATGTGACATTGAAGGATTCATCATCCAAGTTGGCTTGAGCTATATACCAGAACTGATGAATATAGAAGATAGGAACTGATGTGGATTTGGTGAGCATAGACTTGCAGGGATGAGCCAGAAGAATGTCTTTTACAATCTTACATGAATCTTCAGGAATTCAAAGCTTGTTGAAGTCAATTCGTGGATTGTTTTGGCCAATTGTGATGTTGTAGTCAGCCGGGACGATTTCACCGAGTGTTAGTAATGGAAGAGTTTGTTCGGGAGCATTTACATTGTGTTCAGCCATTGTTTTCTGTAAAAGTATTGTCATGAAATCAAACATCCAAATTTGTTAGCCATTAGTTCACGTACATGTTTGATATTCATAGATATACTTGTTACATTTTGCAATTAAGGTCCAATTGATTCACAAGTAAGATGGTGTCACATGAAATGTTTCACACGTATTAACTAAGACATTATGCTGAGACATCCAAAATTCATTACATTATAAGTCACATCTTAGAAATACATAGAAATGAAAACACATCCACAAGTTAAGTATACTTGAATGCAACACAAATAATACAAGGATTCTTGAAGTTTTCTTCCTTAGACAAGTTTTAGAAAATTTACAAAAGAAATGAAAATTCTCGAAAATTCGTCTAAGTGTGTTCTCGATAATTTTGCAGAGTGTATTCTCGATAACTATCAAATACTGTGTTCTCGAAGAGCAAAGGTTTTCGAAAACTCAATGTATGAGTGTTCTCGATAACACTGTTCTGAATATTCTCGAAAACCAGAAAAGTTCTCGAAAAAACTTATCAAGGGTTCTCGATAATTCTATCTAGAATTCTCGATAAGTTATCAAGTGTTCTCGATAACCTTGTTAAGGAGAGTTCTCGAAAACTTATCAAGAGTTCTCGATAAAGTTATCAAGAGTTCTCGATAAACACAGTTTTCGAAAATTCTTATACAAGAATTTTCGAGATCATTTTGACGTACGTTATCTTGAAAAATTTTGATCCCTTGAGGGAATACCTGACGAAATAAGTGTAAAGCAAAAGTTAAAACCACATTTTATTCACATTCACAAGTTTTCGAAAACATTCGAAACCCTAACTTATCGAGGATGCATAATCTATGCATACAAGTTGCAAGTTCAATGTTAAACATCAATTAGCATTCATAGGAACATATACAGACCATTTAATTGACTTTGTGAACACGAACATAAAAGTACCCAAATCGAATATAAACCCTAATTATCTAAATCATGCATACATGTAATGTGATTCAATTAACAAGTACAGGCAAGATTATAACACTCTAACAAACATATCCCACCAAGAAATTCAAACAAAACATCACCTAATGAAGAAAACCCAAATCGTACAAAACCCTAGATTTCGAATACAAATCAAATGTGTTATTTGTTATGAGTGACAGTTACTAGCATGATTAGAACACTCATGGCAACAAAAGCCCTAAGGAAAATCAAGCAAAAACACACGAGTTATGTATATTCGAAATTAACGCAAACCCTAGATCTAAGAATCATAGTTTCGAGAAATATAGCCGTTGAAAACACAATTCGTTGAAAACCACCTTTTAGAAAGTCCTAAAGATCATTAGAACACTTACGGTTTGAAGGATTTGTGCACGGATTTGAAGTTTTGATTTTAGCCGTTTGATCGAGTGAATGGGTGTTTGTTTTTTTGATTTTGTGAAAGAAAAGCGGGGGTGTTTGTTATTATGTTTTAGATATTTAATAAACTTTGAGAGTTTGGCAAAAATGGCCCTTGACTACTTAACATCCTTCATTAGTCTTAAAATTTAGTATTTAACTTTTTAGGATAACGACTGTTAGCAACTAACAACATTCTAGGCCTAAGGAAATTAAACGAAGTAATTAAATTAACAAAACGAGGGATAAATCGTGAGATTCCACCATTATTTTTGACAACATCATATTATTAAAATATGCAAGTGCACTTGTTTGAACAAGATTTTTAAATTTTGAAGAACATTTTCTCCCCCTCAACACTTGGTTATAAATTTGAGAAATTTTTTGAGAAACCAAAGTGTTGATTGAGATAGTGTACATGCATTTGAAAACGAAAAATAAAACGTAAGATAAAAATGGAAAATCTTTTTGGTATTTTTGAAAATTTTCAATTTTGTATTTTGTTTTTGATAAATATTTACAAAAAAGGTTTTGGTATTTGACTAAGTTAATTGTTTTCAAGAAAAGATTTTAAATCATCTGCAGTCAAACACCGCATACCAATCCGGTGGACGAGTTCAGCAAACCGTGTAGGAGGTAAAGGTTTTGTGAACAAGTCGGCCAGTTGGTATTCAGTACCCACAAAGTATAACTCTATTGTACCCTTTTCAACATGCTCCTTGATGTAGTGATATCGGAGATCAATGTGCTTTGATTTTGAATGCAGAACCNACATTTTATTCACATTCACAAGTTTTCGAAAACATTCGAAACCCTAACTTATCGAGGATGCATAATCTATGCATACAAGTTGCAAGTTCAATGTTAAACATCAATTAGCATTCATAGGAACATATACAGACCATTTAATTGACTTTGTGAACACGAACATAAAAGTACCCAAATCGAATATAAACCCTAATTATCTAAATCATGCATACATGTAATGTGATTCAATTAACAAGTACAGGCAAGATTATAACACTCTAACAAACATATCCCACCAAGAAATTCAAACAAAACATCACCTAATGAAGAAAACCCAAATCGTACAAAACCCTAGATTTCGAATACAAATCAAATGTGTTATTTGTTATGAATGACAGTTACTAGCATGATTAGAACACTCATGGCAACAAAAGCCCTAAGGAAAATCAAGCAAAAACACACGAGTTTTGTATATTCGAAATTAACGCAAACCCTAGATCTAAGAATCATAGTTTCGAGAAATATAGCCGTTGAAAACACAATTCGTTGAAAACCACCTTTTAGAAAGTCCTAAAGATCATTAGAACACTTACGGTTTGAAGGATTTGTGCACGGATTTGAAGTTTTGATTTTAGCCGTTTGATCGAGTGAATGGGTGTTTGTTTTTTTGATTTTGTGAAAGAAAAGCGGGGGTGTTTGTTATTATGTATTAGATATTTAATAAACTTTGAGAGTTTGGCAAAAATGGCCCTTGACTACTTAACATCCTTCATTAGTCTTAAAATTTAGTATTTAACTTTTTAGGATAACGACTGTTAGCAACTAACAACATTCTAGGCCTAAGGAAATTAAACGAAGTAATTAAATTAACAAAACGAGGGATAAATCGTGAGATTCCACCATTATTTTTGACAACATCATATTATTAAAATATGCAAGTGCACTTGTTTGAACAAGATTTTTGAATTTTGAAGAACATTTTCTCCCCCTCAACACTTGGTTATAAATTTGAGAAATTTTTTGAGAAACCAAAGTGTTGATTGAGATAGTGTACATGAATTTGAAAACGAAAAATAAAACGTAAGATAAAAATGGAAAATCTGTAAAAGTATTGTCATGAAATCAAACACTTGGTTATAAATTTATATTTTGTTTTTGATAAATATTTACAAAAAAGGTTTTGGTATTTGACTAAGTTAATTGTTTTCAAGAAAAGATTTTAAATCATCTGCAGTCAAACACCGCATACCAATCCGGTGGACGAGTTCAGCAAACCGTGTAGGAGGTAAAGGTTTTGTGAACAAGTCGGCCAGTTGGTATTCAGTACCCACAAAGTATAACTCTATTGTACCCTTTTCAACATGCTCCTTGATGTAGTGATATCGGAGATCAATGTGCTTTGATTTTGAATGCAGAACCATGTTGCAGGAGATTGCTATCGCACTTTTCGAATCACAATACATCGGAATCCTGTTGAATAAGTAACCGTAGTCCATTAACTGTGTACGCATCCAAATGACTTGTGCACAGCAAACAGACATGGCTACATATTCAGCTTCTGTTGACGATAATGAGGTGCAATCCTGCTTCTTTGATTGCTAAGCCACTAGTTTATCTCCAAGAAACTGCAAACCACCAGAAGTACTTTTGCATGTGTCTATACACCCTGCATGATCAGCGTCTGAAAAAGTTATTAGTTCAAAACCGGAATCCTTCGGATACCAGATCCCCAAGTGAATGGTTCCCTTTACGTATCGAAGGATTCTTTTAGCCTCATTGAGGTGACGTTCAGTAGGACTGGATTGATAACGAGAGCACAAAAATACAGCAAATACAATATCCGGTCTACTAGCGGTGAGATACATGAGTGACGCAATAATACTACGGTATTTTGTGGGGTCAACTGGTTTCCCATTTGTATCCGCATCTAACTTAGTTGTGTTGGCCATAAGGGTATTGTAAGTATCACAACTGGTCATGCCATGTTTCTTGATTATCTCTAGAGCATATTTGGACTGATTAAGGAAAATCCCACAGGGTGACTGATGAACTTGTAGTCCTAAGAAGAACGTAAGTTCACCCATCATTGACATTTCAAAATTTTGTTTCATTAATTTTGCAAAAGCATTTGAGTACTTTTTATTAGTAGAACCAAAAATAATGTCATCAACGTATATTTGCACAATTAAATCGTCATCCCCGTGTTTTTGGATAAACAAAGTTGGATCTAATAGACCTTTAGTAAAAGAATTAGCAAGCAAGAAAGTAGTAAGTTTATCGTACCACGCCCTGGGGGCTTGTTTGAGACCATAGAGAGCCTTCTTAAGTCTGTAGACATGATTCGGATGCTCTGGGTCGACAAATCCCTCTGGCTGACTAACATAGACCTCCTCACGTAACTGACCATTCAGAAATGCAGTTTTCACATCCATTTGATAAACGACCATATTTTTGTGAGCAGCGTATGCCAAAAAAATTCGAACAGCTTCAAGTCTAGCCACTGGTGCGAAAGATTCCTCAAAATCAATTCCTTCTTCCTGAGTGTATCCTTTGTCTACCAAACGATATTTGTTACGAATACTCGTGCCTTCTGCGTCCAACTTGTTTTTCCAAATCCATTTTAGCCCAATGACATAAACTCCATCTGGACGCTCAACTAATTCCCATACTTCAAGGCGTTTGAATTGGTCGAGTTCCTCTTGCATTGATTCTATCCAGTTGTCGTAAGTGAGAGCTTCCTTAATGTTTTTGGGTTCATCTTGACAAACTGTTAGTGCATAAATGCAGTGTTCGGCATCGGAGTGAAGTTTTTGTCTTGTCAAAACTGGAGCCGTTGGATGTCCAATGATATTGACGATTGGATGATCACGAGTCCAATGGTGTGTTGAAGGGTGAGGGTTATGGAACTGCTGCATATTAGTTGGTTCCAAATTGCGTGTTGACGACTCAGCAATATCTGAAAGGTTCGGAGTCGGATCAAACGGATTGAAGAACGCATTTGGATTATAATCTGCAGGTTCGGATACTTGTGGTTGATTCAGATCTTCAGTTGGGTTGTCTGTATTAGAAGCAGTTTGTTCATCTATTGTTGGTGATTCAGTTGGAGGTGCATCGGGTTCTACATTTGTAGTTGTAGNCGGATCAAACGGATTGAAGAACGCATTTGGATTATAATCTGCAGTTTCGGATACTTGTGGTTGATTCAGATCTTCAGTTGGGTTGTCTGTATTAGAAGCAGTTTGTTCATCTATTGTTGGTGATTCAGTTGGAGGTGCATCGGGTTCTACATTTGTAGTTGTAGGAACGGGTGTATCAGGTATTTGAATGTTATCAGGTTAAGCAGCGGAACTAGTGGATACATCTGGTGCACGTGTCTCAAGTGAATCATCGAACAAAGGAGCAAACAATGTTTCCAATTCTTTACAAGTTAATGACAATGGTTCAGCTGAAGAATCTGGAAAGTTAAGACGGTTGGTTGCGGGTCCTAAGCTGTTGTGCTCAGAAGCCATTTTTGTGAGCTCATCGAAATTAGCATGAATAGTCTCCTGAATCTCCCTAGTGCGACGGTTGTAGATTCGAAATCCTTTTGAGTTTTCACAATATCCAATGATGATACCGACGTCCGCCTTTGCTTTGAGTTTTCCAAAATCATCACGATCATTATTTGGGTAACATAGAGCTCTAAATACATGAAAGTGTTGGATGTTAGGCTTGCATTTGTGAACAATTTCATATGGTGTGAGTTTATGACGTTTGTTGATCATACAACGATTTTCGGTGTAACATGCAGTTGAGACGGCTTCAGCCCATAGATAATCTGGTAATTGAGCATTAATAAGCATCGTTCGTGCGGCTTCCACTAACGTTCTATTACGTCTTTCGACCACCCCATTCGGTTCGGGAGTCCATGCAATCGATGTTTGATGTACAATTCCTACTTTCTCAGAATAATCACGAAGAGTTTGATTCTTGAATTCGGTTCCATTATCCGTTCTTAATATTATGACTGTGTTGCGAAGTTGAACCTGAATTTTCGTGAGAAAGGTGATTATCATTTATGGAGCTTGATCTTTGCTTCGAAGAAAGTAGACCCATGTCCATTTGGAGAAGTTATCGACAATCACAAGAATATAACGTTTCCCATTGATCGTTTGTACTCGCATTGGGCCACACAAATGCATATGAAGAAGTTGAAGAACATGATCAGTACTAGGTTCTAGTTTTGAACTGAGATGTGCACGTTTGCTCTTTCCTTGTTCACAAGCGGGACATAAGTGATCTTTTGCATATCTGAACCTTGGAAGACCGTCAACTAGTTTATGGCGAGCAAGATCAGTCATAGTTTTGAAGTTGAGATGAGACATGCGTTTGTGCCATAGCCAGGATTTTGTCGATTCAGCCTTTGAAAGTAGACAAATGGGAGAAGAAGCAATCATGTCGGACATTGAGATGGTATAAAGACTGTTTCCACGGGTGCCTGACATAAGATCATTTCCTTGTAAATCACGAACAAAACAAGTTTTCTCTTGAAATACGACTTCCAAATCCCCATCACAAAATTGACCGACTGAGAAGAGGTTGTGACCGAGGCCTTCGACGTAATATACACGACTAATTTCGATATTCCCACTGACATATTCCCCATATCCCATAATAGCAGAGAAATGATCATTCCCGAATCTGACAATGACAAAGTTTCTTAACAATTTTAGATTGCCTGTCATGTGTCAGGTGCATCCGCTATCAACAATCCAGAGAACAATTTGAACCACCTGCATCACACAAAGGAGACGACGATGGAAAAATGGTAAGGGTGGAACCCAAAGAAGTTGTGGGTTCCGTTGAGTTAGAAGCACACAGATTAATAATTTTAGGAATCCATTTAAAGTTATGTGTCCTTTGTAACCAACGTTGCCAATACCAACTAGATCGTGCTTTCTTCTTAGTGAATTCGCTAAGTAATGGTATGTTCCTAGGAGTATTGTTTCGCAACTACAGGGGTGACTACATCATTCTTAGAAACTACACTTGGCATAAGTCCTAGCACAAATTTAGAAGCATTAGTGGGCCTAGATTTTCTACCAGATGTACGTTTCTTATGTCGAGATAAAAGAGAGTTTGCCACACATTTAGAATGATCACCAGATAACATACTATTACGACAAAACACACATGAAGCATTATCATTCAAAGCATTTAAAGATTCATCATTTGTTACACAAAGATTACGATTACAATTTGCCAGATCAGAATCTAAATCTAGTGCAAGATGAGTATTATTCAAAGTCCTAAGTGGATCTTCTACTTCAGAGGCTTCTAGTTTCTCGCTTCTATGTTGCAATATCCTATTCTTCCTTTTGCTACGTTTACGCTTGGATCTGCTAACGCTAGGAGTGGCAACTAATCCTGTAGAAGTGGAAGGATCCAAATTAGAAGTCTGAGTGTTTTGTTTTGCAATGGTTATGTCTAATGAGTACATTTCTGGTGCAAGTACTTTTGTGTTGACAGACTTTTCTTTTTCAAGTTCTCTTATTTTTTCTTTTAACTTAATGATGATGTGCTGCTTATCTTGGATTTCACTGTGAAGCTTGTTATTTGAGTAAAAGTAGTTGTTTCGACTTTCTTGCCAATAAGCAGTTTCTTTTGTAATTCAGCAATATCCTTTTCATATTTTGAAATTTGACTTTTTAGCTCCACAGTTTCATTATGAAAGGATGTTGAAGATTTAAGAGTTTGCAATTGTAATTCGAAATCAAGACTTTGGTTTTGACACCATTCAAGATTTTTGTTCAGTTGAAAAATCTCATTTGAAAGTTTGTTTTGCACATTATCGTTGTGTTTTTCGAGATTCTTATTTTCACTTCTTAATGTCTCAATTTGTTTAGATAAAAATTCAATAACATCACAATGATCATCAACAAGCATAGAAGTGTCAGATTCATAAAGAGAATTCATAACCACAAATATTATATCAGCACAGAGAACATGTTCCAAGAGTCGATCAGCTTCTTTTTGTAAAAATTTGTTTCTACATTTTTGCTTTAAAATCGATTGTTCAGTTGCTTGAAAAACATTCATCATGGATTTTACTTCTTTTTGAAGTTCATGTTCCCAGAGGTTAGCACATAAACGCAAGTGTTGAACGAGAGGCAAAAATTGTTTTTGAAACACTTCCCTCTTTTCTTTCTCATGAGGAGAAATAAAAGTGAAAACTGTTATTTTTGAATTTCGTTCAACTGCTTGTTCCAAAAGTTCAATATCTTCCTTGAACGTGTCAAAATATCGAAGTACCATGCAACATGTAGGAAGAGGTTGAAGTTTTTCATCACTTGGTAAAGGACCATTTATTTGCGCCACTGGTTTGACAGGACCAACGTTGAAAGTAGAATCATGAACTTTCAAGATAGACCATGGCTTTTCAGTTTTATCATTTGAAGGAACAAATGTCTCATATAAGTGAGGCATTGTTGAGTAATCAAAAGGTGTGTTGTAGAAAACATTGCTCATTTTGGATCGACTCTCGTCCTCTTGTTCCTCTTCTTCCTCACAATCATATACAACAGTACGCACAATTTCATCATCAAACAATTGTTCTGCAGTATATAACTTCGGAATCTCTTTGAGTGCTTTGTTTAAAAAACATGGTAAGTTACTACCAATGGCAAAGCCATGACCATTGTTTGGGCGTTTTACAGTGAACTTTTGAATTGTTGTGATTGAATTACCAGTTTTATATACAACATTTTGAAACTCTTTAAGTTTGTGTTCCAATTCAACAATTTCATCTAAATATGACTTAACTTTTTCTCTTGACCTGTGTTTATGTTCTTTGAAATCAGCTTGACAAATTGACAACTCATTTTTAGTTTTTAAAATTACTTCATTGAGATGTGCAATTTGTTGCTTATGTTCAAACGCTTGTTGTTCCAATTTGGAAGTCAAGTTATTGTTAGATTAAGTTAACAATCGAATTTGAAGTTCGAAATCTTTTTCTTTTAGATAAGACTATTGAAAAGCAACTTCAAAGCTTTTTTCCTGATTTTCTCTTTTTTGACGGTTTGTGAGTTGTATTTTTAAGCACTCAAGATCCCTAGTTAATGATGCATTCTTTTCTTTTAATCTAGCATTAAGTGCTTGACATTTAATGTTCTGGGATTGACTAGTCATAAGTAAGGTCCGAAGTTCTGAATCTGAATCAATCATAGGTTCATGTTGTTCAATTTGATCACTGTTATCATTCATCGTTAAAGCAATGGAATCATCAAATGTGACAACTGGATTAATTTGATCTGAATCGTCAAATATAATCACTGTGTGCATTTGATCATTTTCTTGATTAGATAACAATGAGTCATTTTGAACAACTTGTTCCTTGTCTGATGCAGATACAGATGGCGAAGCAATTGCATGTATCAGGCATGAGTTAAAATCAGATACCTGAGACAGACCATTAGTGTCATACACTGGGCCTGAATCGCTCAAATGAAGTTCCTGCATGTTGGCCATGAGCATAACCGCAGCATTAGCTTCGAGATCTTCCATGTCATCATCAGATTGTACATTGGCCATGAAGCTGTTATCCTTAGCAGTGACATTGCCACGTGCCTCATCTTTAAGAGCTAGAAGTAATGCTTGCTTGTGATACTTGCTGCCTTGAGTTCTCGGTGAAGGATATACAGTTGCCAAGTGACCTATCCCATTGCAGTTGTAGCATCTAATGACTATATTCCCAGATTCATTGTTCCCAGTTTCAACAACTTCAGCCTTCTTTTGAGGAGCACCAGTGTTGTTCCTAAATCCCCCATTGTTGTTAAACCTTTGTCCATTACTTGAATTATCCATATATCCGCCTGAGCCAAATCTTCCACTGTTACGGTTCTGTATTTCAACCCGACCATCTTGAATAACAGATTGATTCCTTGTGTTTGAAGATGTGCGAAGACGATTGTTGGACTTGTTTGAGAATTTGCTGAAAGCCCGAGCAATGAGTGCAATTCCTTGATTCAAGTTGTTGAAGTCCTCGTCATCATCATCATCATTAGCAGTATTGTTGTTGTACAAGGTGTCATGGTTGTCATAAGAGGCAAATTGATTTGCATGTTGTTGCAGTGTAGAATCATAAGAAGATGTTTGAGGAGATGGGTTCTGATGAGGGTAGTTAAAGTAGTTTTTTTCTTGGACATAAGCATGGTTTGAAAATGGTGGAGGAGCAACATGGGATTGAGCAACGAGTGCCAAAGAATTTGGAGTTGGAGGCGGTGAGTGGTTTCCTCGAAGAGCTCTATCTTTGTCCACTTCATGCTGATGGTGCTTCAGGTAATCATACAACAAACCATATGGTGTATCATGAAGATTTTTTTGCTTGGCGAACAAACGTCACATACTTCTGCCAATCAGGACCGAGACATCCAAGAAACTTCGTGTTGATGGCAATCTTTGGTAAGATGATATTATGTCTGTCAAGGTCATTAATAATATTTGTGAAGCGATGGTAATACGACTCAAGTGATTCCATTGGTTCAATCATGAAGTGTAAGTATTCCATATAAAGCTTAGATTCCATGTCCTCTTGATTCAATTGAGTGGCTTCCATTAAGAGATGAATGTGTTCCCACATAGCCTTAGCTGTCTTTTGAGCATCAACACTTCGAAAAATTGGATTTGGTATTCCTTGAAGAATGTAAATCATGGCATATTCATCTGCTTCTTTATGAAGTATTTGTTCAGCAGAGAGTTGATTGTCAGGAACTGGGGCTATAGTGTCGGGTCTTGGTGGATTAGCATTCAAGTCACCTGCTACAGTTGTAGTTGGTGTTTCAAAAGGACCTTCAATAATCACTTTTCTCATGTATTTGCCATGGGGTTTCTTGAGTTCAATAAACCGTAGGAATCGACTGGCCCATTGAACGTAGTTACCGGGTGTGAGCATAGGGGGTGTATCAAGTGATCCTGCTTCATGTCGTGATTGTTGAGTTGTGATAATTTCACACATTTGGTCAAACCAGTGAGTCTGTTTTGACGGTGGAAGTGTTTGTTGCATTGATGATTGTTGCATAATAAAGGGTTGTTGTTCATACGGTTGTTGATGTTGAAATAGTTGTTGTGGAAACGGTTGTTTCTGACGATACTGTTGTGATTGATGATACGGTTGTTGTTGATGAAGGTTGTAGTACGGTGGTTGAGACATGATTGAAGACTTGTGTGTGAATGGATCTTGTAGAAGGTATAGATGTTAAGCCAGTTCTCGAAAACTTGCACAAGTGTATTCTCGAAACTTTGGTTGTGGAAATTCTCGAAAACAATTAAAGTCCTTGTGTTCTAGAAAACTTGGGTGTGTTCTCGATAAGCTGTACTGCACTTTGTGTTTTCGAAAGTTGCAATGTGTTCCTGAAAGTTTTCAGTGTGTTCTCGATAAAATGAAGATTATCGAGAAAAGGTGCACAAAGTTTCGAGAACGCAATGTCCTAGGAAAGTTGAGATGTTCTCGAAAGATTTGAAAGAGATTTCGAAAATTACACAATATATCGAGAACAAGAGGTGTTTTCGAAACTTATGTAAAGTTCTCGAAACTTTTCAATTTTTCGAAAAAATGAAACCCATAATTTTTGAGATTATACAATAACGAAAATATCCAACAAGTCGAAGTGTTTTCTTTCTTATACAAGAGAGAAAAGCACTGAGTAAGCAACGGTAACACTTATGAAGCAACGAGGTGTGTTCTCGAAATTTTAGGGTCTAGTGTTCTCGAAAACTACTTGTGTTCTCGAAAACAAGTACGAAAATTTGGCAGATTTTTGTTTTTGGATAAAGCACACCAAGAATGAGTTTTTAATCCAAGATTCTTGTACAACTAACCTTAAAATGATGAAATCTAAAAGAAAGTTGCAAACTTTACAAACTTTTCAAAAATTTGAGAATTTTCGAAAACAAGTACAAGTTCTTTCGAATCTTTTATTTTTGAATGAAAAGTTGAAATTTTTTGTTTGTTATGAGTTGTAACACAAGTTTAGAAGTAAAGATGTATTATAAATCAAATAACCAAGCAAAAGATTTGAACTTTTAACAAAAATAACGAGAATAAAAGGAATTTTTGGTGCGTACGAATCCAAAAACAAAACTATACCTCCTTCTAGCGATTGATACCACTTGTTAGGTCACCATTTTGTAAACACAAATATAGATTTGATGAGAAATGAGATGAGAAATAGAAATGGTTGATCTACCAAATATGATATAGAATTTGACAAGAGTTTAGCTAAGATATACAATAAACCAACAATGTGAATTGTGAAAGGTTACATAAGCCTTCTATTTATAGGCAAGGAGCTAGGGCAACACACCCTTTCCTTCATATCTTCATACGTGGGCTATTCTAAGGCCTTATGGGCTTTATGGCCTTTCAACATTACATAATCATGAAACATAAATAACTAAATAATGTAGCAACCTATTACATATAATGAAATGACCGAGACTTGAGAGATGACGTGAAACGTGATCCTAACAAGCTTAGTGCAATAACACCCCTATCTGTAGTATTGTACTGATCATACAATACTGACAGATACAACTGTTTAAATATGGTTTCTACCACTTTACATGGGCATTAAAACGTAGTCCATGCTTTACTAACCTTGTATTCACATCACTATTTAAACCTATGACTCTCACTCAACACCTAGTGTTGACTTTTTAAGCATGTATCCTAGGTATATAGCCGTTACGGAGCTTTGGCAGAAAGCGGCACTGAACTCGGAGGACTTTCAACTTTGTTATCATTCAAACACTATTTCACACTTAGATTCATGGGACCTCATCTTAATAAAACTCTGATATTTTAATGAATGATAACTTATTTATATAAACGTCTCTTTTTGAGTCGTTTTCTATTATTGTGACTATGATACCATGGAGTAATACCCCAACCCCTAAATCCGCTGTTAAGTGTGAAAATGGGGGTGTTACAATATAAACAGATACAATCTTCCAGTTCAGGTTTGTTGGACTTCATCAAGGTTAGAACTAACATCTTCAGTGAATTGAAGAGTTTATTTTTATTTATTTATTTTTTCTGGTGAGTGTGTAGTCCGTGGTCGCAGTGTGGTTGTTTGGTGCCTCGAGCATGGTTGCGAATGGTGGTGTGTATAGAGAAAGCTCGGCCTCAGCAACCAATTTTTCTTCTTGCCAGAAATTTTTTTAAAAAAAGGTAAAATAAGTAAATGAACAGAAATAGAAAAATAATAACCTAAAATAGTATATAGAACTAAAGAAAAATGACCATAACTTCACCTGCAGCCTGCAGGCGGATTCAAAAAACTTGCTTTTATGGTCTTCTTCTTCCTGGTAGCTCTACTTTTTTTGGCATGAGTGCTTGTGTTTAAAGGATAAAAACTAAAGAAAATAGTTGATGCTGATCAGGGGAAACAATACATAAATTTATAAAACTCTAATGTCTCTTCACATTTCCGTACATCAGTTACATTCTTTGTAAATAAGTTGTCTTTTCATTTTCTTCCTCCTTGTTCTATCTAATGTTTTGGTTAATTCGTTAATATTATTTAATAGCACTAATTCATTAAGAATAAACTTCACATATCATCATCAAAACAATATGTCATGCAAAAAAGCAATATAATTGTTTAGTGAATGGAATTTTGCTTAATCTGTAATTGAATGTAGTTCCTTCACCACAATAGAACAGAGAAACAAACTTCTAAATTATGGAATAGAAACCCAAAGTACATGTAGGCAATAACCATTAAGCCACACTAATAGTCTCAGTAAAGAGCTGAACATCAGACCATTCATGTTGTGTATTAAATGTGTAGTCTAGTTTTTAGTTCTTAAGTTGTAACAATGTCGTCATCATCAAATGAAAATCTTTTAAATGTTTACTTGATACTTCTGGCTTCTTCCCTTGTAGAAAACATATAATAAGAAACCATCACAGATTAAGGTGGTCTGACAAATCAACATACATATATTCAACGGCTACAACACAAAAATGAACAAAAACAATATATGTAAAAAATAAGCGATATGTTATGGTTGACTCTAATACTAAAGCTTTGAAAGCTTTGTTTGAACCCGCCGCGGAGCGCGAACCATAGAACTTTGTATTACAACAAACAGACTTAAGGTGTTTCCTGTTAACGCAAACTGGCCCATTTATACGATCACAAATTTACTAAATGTTTTGACCCGCGTCATCTTGAATAACTCATAAGCGCGATTTAAAAACCAGATCCCCAAGATGAAGGCATGTATAATTTAGAATGCAAAAGATGGTTGACGTGTTTAAAACTGTAGATGAACATTGAGAGAAAAAAAAATACGATGAGGAGATAATCAACCATTCCATTAATCAACTTACCTACAACACACCTAGGAATGTGACGACCTCATCAAAGAAAAAACTGAACTGCTAAAAGCTTAAACCTCGGCAAATTTCAATATCAATTGTTCTACAATGATAGATGAATGGTTGGAGACGTAATTTGTTCATTGATAAAATTACAGTTTCTAATCATCAGATCAAATTGGTAAGAGCTTGTAACTACTATAGCTCAAAACTTGTATTTTGATTTTGTGTCACGATAAACTAAAACACATATTATAAAAATACTTGAAACATTTTTTGGGTGAAATAAAAGTTTTACAAAACACCAATCACAACTTACAAACAACCATTAAAACACAGTACAAACTAAAGAGATCAAATAAAAAATCATACTTCAAGTAATCTTATCATAGTACTTCTCAAATAAATTACCTTAGTTTCATCAAGAATCATACTTTCACTTATACTTCCAACTAGTTTCATCCAGAATGACACCACCTGAAAGACTTCATAGGGAAACATGTTTCAAATAGTTGTAAAGTAATTAAGAGGAACTTATACGAAATTTTCCATAATTTTTTGTATCATGTTCTTGATTGATACAATATAAAGACACAACCACATATATATATATATATATATANGTTCAATAAATAAATTAAGTAACGGTTAATTCTTTTTAAACTGAAATATTGGACATGTATACCGCGGTCTGTAAAATATGAAGTAGCCATGCCAGTTGATCCCGCACGACCTTTCCTTCCAATCTGGACGCTAGCATACAATGTCAGCTGACGTCTCTTGATCCCAATCCTCCATTTTTCCTAAATGCATCATCAGTATAAATTACCATGCCAAATTATGAATGAATAGGTAATAGTACCCGGTCATGAAAACACATGTGGCAATTTGAGTATCCAAGTAATGGTAGTAAAAGAATTAATTTACATAAAATTGATGGATTTAACCCGATACATTTTTACTTGTACAGAAGTAGCCTGTTTTGACCCGTTACTTAACCTAACCAACCAATCTATTTTGTAACATGATATTAAACATAAGAAAACAAAGGCAAACCTGTATATCAGGGAAAGATAGTCATTTGTGCATTGTGTACATAAAGTAATGGTAAAATACATAACTTCAGTCTATATTTTTATGGATTTTCAGAGAGCCTTTAACATGCCCAAAAACAAAAATTCATGACGACCAAACACAAGAAAATCACCTTGTCCCTGCCTTCTAGCCCAAACAGGTTATCAATTTACGTTTCCCTCATTCCGTTTTATGTATCTTACTTTAAAAAGAGTCAATTTCATGATATCTTATGTATTGAATTTAATTTAATGTAGTTTAATATTCAAATTTGATCTAACCTGCCAAATGTGCATTTGAGATTATACACATACTAACAAAATTTCCATTATGAAGTAGGGATTGAGTCATTGTTGATGTTGTATTTGTTCCCCCAACCACTATGTCCTGTTATTACAATTAGTGGTATTAGTGCTTTTGGAGCTGTATATAGAACAACAATAATTATAGAGGAACTTACTGTTTGTGGGGATTTTATTTGATCGATGTTCAAAAACGTTGTAGCATCTTGATGTTCATTAGGATCTAAGTATAGGAAGGAATTCGATCAAGTCGTGAGATGCATCAAAGTAATGATGAGAATATTGGTTATGGCATTATGTAAAATAATGACGAAAATATTCTTTGTGGCTTAATCTAAAAAGAATAAGAATTGAAAGAATTCTAGCCGTAACACGGTTCAAAAGTTTGAATAGGTTGCTAAGATCTTCACATGGCGATTAGTTAGATGCCTTAAAACTTTTACTCTATTTGATCACTTGGTGCGAAGGGCTTATTATTTTTATTTATTCATTTACTGTATTGTAATTTGTAAATATTTCTGGATGCCACTTTTAATTTGTTATTATATGCTTATTATATAAGTTTGAATGTAAACGTATGATTTTACGCACATAACTATGCATGCATGGATGGGACATAAAGTTATTATGTTTAATTGCAGTGATTGCATGCCCTTTTGACTGTTATGGTTGTTACACTCGTCCAAGATCCTGAACTGTTTATATAAACTCTATTTTCGCCATATGTTTCTCTCACGTTATCATTCTTCTTCTACTTCTTTCACGTACTTGTTTCTTTTCACTCGCGAATTTATCTTTCTATCTCAACTTCAACACCAAAAATGTGGCGTATTAGTTTATGGGTTGCAGCTTTTGTTGTAGTAAGCTTCACTCATTGGGTTTACAGGTAGAGAAACCCTTAATGTAGTGGCAATCTTCCACCTGGCTCAGTAGGTTGGCCATTACTTGGCGAAATTTTACAGTGCTTTACCCCGGATCGAAGCAAAGACATTCCAACCTTTATTAAGCAAAGAATGGAAAGGTGAATTATTTACATGTAATTTTTCCTTTTTTTGAAATATTGGTTCTCTTACGCAAAGCACAAGAAAAATATAAAAAAACAAACAACCTCAAGAACACATGAAACAAAAGAGTATGTGGTTATCATTACATGAGTTTTCTAGGGAATATTTTACTTAGAACATCCTCTGGAATCACTGCACATAATTTATTAATTGGTTATCATAGTAAATATTTTACATCTTACTAAACATACCTGCTTGATCAAAATCTTTGAGTGTACGTTGCTTTGATTGTGTTTGTAAACACCGTAATAGAGAAGATAAATATGGGATTTATATTGATTTTCTAGGCTTGTTGTTATGATTCCTAGCTGGGTGTTTGTAACATCAAGCTTCTTGCTAGTGTCTTTTCAGTTATAAGAAAGTGAAAAATAAGAGATTCTAAATCATATATACCTTGTAAATTGGACCAATACAGCCTCATAGGGTTGACTGAAAAGTTATTCATAAGCTAAAAAACGACACTTCTATATCTCCCTTCACGCGGCTGCATATGTTATATTTATCAAGGATCATCACATGCCTACCTAGAAAAGATGACAATGAGACCACCATCCTATTTTCAAATAATAACTACATGTTTATTTTTGTGGATTCTGGAATTTAAAAGGAACTGGAAAGCATCCGTAAACTTCACATTAAATCCTGTAGCATACTGAGGGTCAGGGGCTTCTATGAATACCAAAATGCTTCATCCTTGGTTTATCTTGAAGAATCATCTATACTACTCTATAAAACATATATATCATGAAAAGATTGAAAGAAAAAAAAAGAATATACATACCTTTTCTTGCACAACAACCTCAGACGAAGCATCAGAAGGAACTGAAGGCCAAGTTGCTGGCCTAGGCCAAGGTACCATGCTAAGTGAAGCACTGTACAAAAAAAATGGTAATTGTAGATAATAATAGACTTGTATGAAATCAATAGTCCAAATTGAGTGTCTACCTGTTGACTGGATTTCTTTCTATATTAGACCCGTTCCCAATCAAATATGCAAGTCTCATGAACTACCAAGCTCATAAAAAAACTTCATCAAGAGTCTGTTTACTAAAAAACTCAAGAAATGGAAGATTTTAACTGAATTTATTTACCTTAACTCGGCAAAGAGAATATAACTCTCTACGCATACGATAATATTCTTTTTTTCTTTCTGGTGTCACTATTCCATCTTTGTGATGGTCAGCAGTTGTATTGACCAAGCTCAAGCACGAGGTTAGGACCCATACTTCCCTTGTAAAGAAGGACAATATACTCTAGGGAGCACCCACAGACAATCAACAACTATAAATGAGAAATCTTAAGTGCAAATAATAGATTGGGACTGCATGCCAACCTCATGTAGAGCTAATACTTCTGAGAAACAGAGAAACTGACTATGAATGAATACCCCCTCGAATGGGCGTTGTAAATTAAATAACAGCTGAAAATACATGGGCTCATTAGATGATCCATATGATCAATTTGAGTATATTTGACTAAGAAACTAATTCAAGTAGCATTATCTTGGACAACCTTAGCTTGACGAGCGAATAAGTACCGTCGGAATTTAATCTTGCTAAAGGAACTACCTAGAACTATATGTGCCAGTTTTTTTTCCCCATTTTTAAGCATTGCAGATTGATCGTCTCCATGGTCCATCCCACCAAAGTCCTTGCGTATGCCAACACTATAATTAAATGTATTTTTCAGAAGAAGAAAAAAATACAGTTAACACAATATAAATTAACATATAACTTATACTTCAAGCACCTTAAAGAGGATCTATAGAATTAATAACTTACTGAAAAGCCATCTCAAACATAAAGTTGGTCTTAGATTATAGAAGATGGGTAGTCACGGTGCTTTAAATCTAAATGTAGTAGTTTTCTGTGATTCTTACTCTTCATGTTATAGAAACCGATGAAAAGTGAAACAATGCAGCTTAGTAAGTGGGTCGAACTTGCGGTTAGGGACTGTTTGTTTGCTACTGAATGGGATGGTTCAGAGGTGGTGCTGAACCGATCAGCGTTGAGTGTGTGGTTTTATACAATACTCTACAAATTAAAACATGTCACATGATACCTTAAATATGATTATTGATCCCAAATAAATTGTTTGTGTCGTATATGTACACCTTCAAAAATTGGGGTTGTTCTCCTTGTTCTGGGCAAAGTGATCCAATATAATCTTCAAACTCATCCCTTGAAGCTCCGTTAATGCATACTTTAGTGAGGGGATCTACATATTTTACTATACGCCAATGCACCTGACATGTTAGTATATCAAGCATGAAACCGAATATAACATATTTATAAGTAATAATATTCACAAAAACAAAAACATAAGAATTTTGCATGGCAAGATAGTTTCATAATCGTATAAGATAAATAGATAAGATTGCTTCTTTTATGTAAACAATTATCAACCTTGTAATAATCCTAGTGATGAGGCGTCAGTTCATGATACCAATTAGCTGCAAAACCGAGAGGGAGTCCTAAAGGAATACCAAAGATGTAATCCAAAACATGGCATCTAACTATACAATAAACTATAAAAATTTAACTAAATAAGCTGAAAGGTGTGTGCCTTACCTGAAGGCTCATCATAGAAGAACCATCACTAATGTGCAATATCGAAATCTTTTTCTGAGTTGGTCTGGGCACAACTGACTCATGTTTATCGTTAGTATGACCATGACCTGTACTCCCTCCAAAACCTTTTATAATATTCCTAAGAGGATGTACCCACCTCTGATCATTAGCAATATATCCCAAACACCACCTCTGATCGCTATAACCCGCTGATTCAGTTTCTACCCAATCAGGCTTAACCTGATAAACACCATCCCTATGTAACACACTGAAGTTTTAACTCTGATTCATACACACTGTCCTTGTACTCAGCGCCCCTAATTCATCAGGGGTTGGTTCTAGAAACACATTTACTTTTGACTAAGCTCAAATACTTGAAACCTTTCGGGTTTGGTTTTCAGGGACGGTTCTCAGAATGCTGATTCTTTTCACTTCCTGGTCAAATATCCATTCTCCATGATACAAAGTATATCCACTGATTCAAAGTTCATTTGAGCATTCAAAGTCTTTTTAATAGCACCTCCTAATGGGGCACCTCCATTTCCCATGGTACATTGTACAAAAGGTACTGGAGACAACAGTTTTTCGTTGCGACAGAGTGTTTTCGCCTTCAACATCTCACCTGATTTTCTCACGAACCCTTCACCATCACACTATCGGCACCTGCCACAAACAGGCACATTTAATCATTAACCACTATATGTAATGTGTATGCTAAAAAGGTGAGAAAGGGCGCCAAAACATATAATGTGGATGCACGACCTGATCTCATCAACCAAGGCTTAGTCCTCCGTAATCTACTATAGAAAAAAGCAAATGGAGTGAGATAACTTCTATATGCATTAATCTCTAGTTATTTTTCAGTACATTTCCTCTCCTACGCTCACCACCTACACTCTTAAAATGTCAAAAATTGACATTTTTTCAGCCAACATCAGCTAGCTATCTTACCAAGCTTCTATACTTAGCTCCCACGTAAACACATTCCATCCTGCTTACTCTTTCCCACATAGTAGACTACATTTTCTCTCTTGGAAGAGTCATATAATCACTTTTTGATGATAATTTTCCAGTTACTATATTGTGATTACCAGTGTTTTCCTGTAGGAACAATTATATTATCACTCATAAAACGCAGTCCCAAACACCCTTTAACAATTAATGTTATCTTTGTTGTTGCACCATCAGTCAAGCATCATTGTTTTGATAACACATGACCTACTAATCACATGACCTACTAAAATTTGTAGACTAAAATGTAAATGAAGGGGTCTTAGCATTTATACTTTAAAAAAATGCAACTTGAAAACACTTTGGGTGACTTTCCATCCGCTTGACGTGCTCAGCTTTTTTTTTCTATTTCTCTTAGATATAAATTAGTCTTAATTAGTGGAANCGGGTAACCCAACACAGCCCATTTTTCCCGCGTCTTGCCTCTACTTTAGCTAGAATAGCTGCTACTACTACCGGTAACAATTATCACAGGTTACTTATAATTATGTGATTATATTCTAATATACCTGGTCCAATCTACATTCTTTGGAGTCGTAAAGAGCTCAAACCGAAGCACCCCCTACACAGAAACATGTCTAGTGGGAAAAGACATTTGCCCATCCATAGGAACTGAAAATCAAAAGCTGGGTTGCACCAAATCCGCGACAACCTCATGATGATCATTCTGGATCTGCATATTTAGTATATCAAAGATGTGATTCAGAATAATGATTTAAGACGGACAAGCTACATTTATTACTTAGCATGTTTTTTTTTAAATGTTAACAAATCAAGTCTTTTTTATTAAGAGGACACTCTTGACTGAAACTTAATTGTTAGAAGATGTTGCCACAAGTGGTTATTGGATTGGACAATGGAAGAATGGAAAGAGGGAAGTTAACAGCTTCTTAAACTCTCTAGACAAAATGCAATCTTAAGAATAAAAGTCATAAACTTATAATAGTATAAGATATGTACTTACCGCAATTCCTTTAAGGTTAATGATTGTTTGGTTCTTTTCTTGTTCTCTGAAAGAATCAGCGAAGCAAACTGATGCACAAAGTGACCTGCATAGCTTTCACCTTTAATATAAAAATTGTGATTTTTGTATTAAGGATATATTTCAAGCCAGTTAATGAGGAACGTGTAGGAATCTTCAGATGTGTGCTTGTCACCTGTCATATAGTCAGACAATCTGTTTGAATATGAGAAGCCCACCCCAACAGGCGACTCCGAGAATAATACATTAGCAACTGTCAAATTATCAGGGTTTAGCCTTTTCCATTATGTAAACTATTTTTGCCTCTTTGATGACTAAACAAACCTTTGTTACCGTTATTCCATGCATAGTCGTTGCGATAGAGTGTTTTCCCATCATTGTTGACCCGGAAGGGTCCAAGTTCTTCCATGGCTCCATATCTAAATGACGAGCATCCAGGTCCTGTAGAATAGTCTCATTTATCAATATTTTTTTAAGCTTATTTTGGCGGATGACAACAGCTAGAAACTCTAGACGAAGTCGTGCGGGAACAGGTGCACCAACATAAGGAAATCCATACCCATATCCACTACCATATGGATCGTACCATGTCGGATCAACCCTTTGACCTATCTCCACACCATTAAAAATAATGGGGATTCAATAACAAAATCGCAAATACATACGAAAAAATGACAGCATGTTCACATATACATCAATTGAAACAAACTATGGCCTAGCTTTTCTATAGAAGCACCTTCATTTAAAATCACATACATAATCAAAACAAACTGACCTTCTAATAACCAAATATAAAAAACAAACAGACCTTCTAATTGTCATGATGATAAGTAACACTTGAATTCAATCTCCAATTTTAAAAACAACAAATATGGAAAACGTACCTTCTAATAACCAAATCCTGGAATATTAACATGCAAAAGAACCCTAAATCAAAAGAGAATGAGGAGCCAATGAGAATAAAAAAAAATAATCAATATACGTAAAAAAAAAAAGATGATTTAATATAAACTGGATAAACCTCATGAGCAAATTCACCATGCTACTTCTAAAGAACACCTGGTATTCTTAAACCTGCACACACAAAAAGAAGATCATGAGAGAATTGAAAAAAAAAGGCTGGGAAAAGATAAAATCATGGTTTGGAGATAAAATATATTATGAAGGAACGTGATTTTCTATAGATATATGGAATGGATTGGGAGGATTGTGAGTAATTTTAGGGATTATCATAATTGATAGTAATCCGATCATTCCTCAAGTCGATTTTTAGGTTTTGTTTTCAGTTACGTGATGTTTTAATGGGTTTTTTGTTTTATTTAGGGTTATTATTGTTGAAATAATAGTTGATGTGGCCTTATCAATTTGGACTTGCAATGAGAATAACAAAAGTTCTATTGTTCCAATGGTTAAGATGTTTGTTATTGTTAGTAGAGACCCAATGATCGAACCTTGTTATTCACATTTTTTAATCCGGATTTTGAAATTAATTATAAAAATATAAAATAAATTTTAAAATTGCTTACATGGCCAGAATGTGATGACATGGCTGATAATGAATTACTGGGCAATGAGGTGGCATTAATGACGTCATACGCCTCCTGTTATATATAATATAGAGATATATATATATATATATATATATATATATATATATANGGAACTTATACGAAATTTTCCATAACTTTTTGTATCATGTTCTTGATTGATACAATATAAAGACGCAACCACATATATTCATGTGCAATAAACATACATGATAGCAAGATTTAAGCCATATTTTACTTCCTATTAACATTCAGTAGTGAGTTACCTTGATAATGTCACATGTATCTCATATGCTCAAGATTCCTTCTCTGGCACTCTCGACAGATGGCCATAAAGGAAGCCTCAAATTAGGGTCATAAAACACCAGCATCCTTTGCAACTTTTGTTGCAGCGGTATCAGATAATTTGCATGCTTCGGTAATCAAATTAACTTATGGAACCACAATGAAATAGTTTTACGGTTTTACCTGCGAGAGTAACAATAAAATGAAAATACGTAAACTGATTATCTTTTTAATATTTTTGAGCGAATTTCTACATACCGGGTGTTAGATTTTCTTAACAGAACACTTATGGGTAACTTCTTATAGTTTTGTTTTTATATCATATAAATGCATGATAAAATAAAACCATAATCAAACAAATAAATCAATTTACACAACAACAAAAGTGAAAGACTTAATAATCAATCTAATATGCATGATAAAATAAAACGATAATCAAACAAATAAATCACTTTACATAACGGATCAACAATAAAATTAAGGACGTGTTCACTAACCTGTAGGTGATGATTCACAAAGCGCTCTATTTATACACTATGTATGAAACCTTTCCAGAGGATATGAAAAGAGAATTTTAATTACATTTTAATGTGAGAATGCTATGTATTATTAAGAGGAATAATTTGATGCTTATGAAAACGATTTTTTAAGTAGATGGAATAAACTTTTAAAGGATAACACTTCATATTCGCATGCCTAATCAATTCCTTTGAAAGCTATTAACAGCTTTCAAATTCAGCTTAACATTTAGCTTAAACTACATATTTGAGATTCTTAGCTTGTAACATTAATGCTCACATTCAATAAGGGAACTCATTCTTTATATATACGAGACAGCATGGCCCGTGCGATGCACGGGCTTTGTTCACCGTAAACAATCATCGGTTTTGCAAAGGTTATGCTTATTTAGTTATTATGGTTATTTTCGATCAGGCTACTTGACGGAAGAAACAGAGTTTGTTTAAGTAAGTTTTTGTAAATATAATTGCCTCAAAGAAAAGGTATCAAACACGTGAGTCACTTTCATCATCGTAACGCAAAACATGTTATTTTAAACAAACAGTTTATACTACATACAACTTAGACCTTTTTCTCTTGTCTCTTACACTAAAACTGATGTACCAGCTTCCAGTATTGTCTTAAATATGTAACGATTGCGTCGTTATATCTACAAGTGGTATCGTTAGATATAGACATTGTAAATAAAATTTGTAACCAAGTATTAAAAAGCTGATATATTTATAGAAGATTTTCTCAATATTAATTCAATTTATATAAGTGGTAAAGATATTGGATTCTTATTAGGGTACAATGTTCTATTATATCAAATTAGTTGAGTAATTTACCAAAACAAATCCCAGCTTGCATTTTTATTATCACTTTGAATTGATTTCTTTATTTTTCCCTCTCCACCTCAAATCAACAGCTAACCCATTCACCAAATTTTCACAAAATGAAGCAAACTCATTAGATCAACAAAGTATTATAATTGATAACACTGTTGTATAATATTTTCCTACAAAATACGTTTGGCAAGTTGGATCATTTTATGGTGGGAGTAAATGGGGTACACATAATTGGTTGATTTCAAACAATAATCGAAGATGTCTTTCACAGGTTTTCACTTGATTCAAACCGCATAATATTGTTTTTGATTGCTTTGAAAAGTGGTTTATTTTTTGTCTTAATGGCCTCCTATCATTCATGGTCAAAATAATTAAAACTAAATAAGCACGAAGTTTTTTTTTAAGAAAAGTGATGATAAAAATGGATGTAAAATAACCTACATATACTTGTCCAAAAAGCCCACCCTTTCCCAAACAGAAACCACAATTTAAACATAAATTCTATCATACACTATAATGACTCTTTTCCATATTTTCACCAAACATCATCTTCTTCTCTTCCCAATCAAACATTTCACAATTCCATCTCTTTACCTCACTGGTCCGCAGCCACCTTCATGCCATTGCTACACGTTGTCTCCACGCCGCCGATCTGCATCCATCTTCACCACCGGTCCCACCCTTACCCCACCACATTCGTTCATTTGTCTTCTATAAACCTAAATCCAAACACCCCATTTGAAATAATAATGTTTTATATGGGGCTTTAATCCTAAATGTATGGTTATGTGATTCGATGCAGGTAAGAATAGAGATTGTGAGTGATAAGTTGGTTTTAAGGAATTTTAAGATGTATATGTGATTAATGAATTGGGGTTTATCTGGGTTGTAACCAAATTATAGATGTATGGGTAAAATAGTCGTTTGTTTTGTTATTCAATTTTCTGGATAAGAGTTTAAGGTTAGTGTTTTGGGACTAACAAAGTAAATTTTCATTTAATCCAAATTATACATGTATGGGTAAAATAGTTGTTTGCTGATATTACAATGTTCCATTAACAGAAAAAAATAGAGAAACAAAATTTGTTCATACACCTTATGTTACCACCCACTGGTACAAAAAGTTCTATCAGTCACGCCCAAAATGCGTGACGATAGGCATATAGNTTAGTTGCTAGTCAACTAACCCAAGATAACTACAATTGCAAATAAAATAAAATATCTAAACTATTTGGTTGTGAAAACTATATGGAGAAAAGTATGTTTACTTAGACTTCATTACTCCCTAACTATCTTTTACCGGTTAATTGATATGTATGTTACTTGTGTGGATGAAGGGTGTATTCCTAATAACTCATGGAGTGGCATACATATCTCTCCAATTCTATGAGCTCTTATCTCCTCCTATGCCATGCACGACACAACCGTAGGGATTCTAAACAGTGGCTCATGCGTTAAATACTACCATAATATGTGACATTTCTTAAAAAAAAATAAATAATAATAATAAATAAAAAAAAATAAAAAAAAAATTCATGTCTTATATTTTAAATAATAGTTTATTTAATAACTATCCTATTTTTAATAAATTAACTTCGTAGGAAGTTATCCGTGTACATCCAATTCTTTCGACCACGACTATTATATGTCAACTCTACATTTCTTGTACTCCACTATTTTTCCTTGTAATCCTAATTTAAAAAGTTACTTTCACTTTTATTTTAGGAACTAATTACTTAAAACTATCAAAAACATATAACTACGAAAGCATTCGTAGTAATAAAGTAAAAGTTATTGAAAAACTCATCATCTACAAAAATTATATTTTCATAATTTTTATAATAGTATTTCATCACTATGGTACCATTAAAAATTATTTCTAATTAACCCGGTACCCGAAAACGTCAAAACTACTCAAGCTATGCACTAAACGGTACCCCGTAGAAACAAAGTGGGACAAAAATTATACAAACCCCCACCTCCCCATGAGGTGGCCGGCCATATTGTGTCCAAGGACACTTGGTGCCCTCTTGAACACCAAACACATTCCACTAACTCAAAAATTATCACCAACACTTCTCATACATGCAAGATTATAATTTTAGATCAAAATAAACTTTCCATCTCTCTTGGTACTCCTCTCTTGCTCGTTCCACTCTCAAAATCACCAAGGAAGACAAATTTTTCAAGAACAATAATCTACAAGTACTTATAAACATCCATTACAAGGTTTTGAAATATAAACCTATGGATTAGTTAGAGTTTTCTTCATAATTAACTAGTAATCTTCCAAGTGAGTGATTCACTAAACTTTCATGTTCTTGGTATATTTCTACCACATTTTAATTAATTTTTATATGCATGCAAGTAGATGTAATTTGTACCACTCAAATCTTATGTTTTGTTAAA